>JAJHUR010085870.1:0-13100 GCA_027495735.1 Lutjanus campechanus | reverse complement strand
CCTACTTTTTCGTGATACAAGTCAAACCTGACTCCAGGCGTCACCAGAAGATTTACTTTGGTATGCATGTGTGAGTGATGTTCGAGTTACAAACACTGAGATGCAGTGAGAACACCTGTGCTGATCGGCATGTTCACGTGCTTGCAAAAACAACCCTGCTCACTTGAATATTTAGGAGATATTCACACTTGAGAAAATGTGCCTGACTGTGAACAGAGCTCTATGTGAATGACTGATTTCAGTCCAAAGAATCACAAATTAACATGTTGAGTAATGATCTGAAAGTCGTCCAGACTGGGCCTCTTCAGATACACACACTCTATCTGTATTGAATTCCTCTGACAGAGCTCCAGACACATTGTTAAGCTGTGTGAAAATGAATCCATTGACAATACTAAAAGGTCATTTCCTCCAGGACTTTTCTTGTCCTGTCCTGTCCTGTTCTGTCCTCATCGTCCTGATTAAGTGTCATATGTCTCAGCAACTGCTCATGTACTATTACAGTTCCTCATTAAGCACCAGACCTCCTGACCCCCATGTCTCCTGCTAGTATTAAAAGGAGACAACAGGCTCCAGACAAGGCTAATTTATGTTCTGCGCCACCCCTTGTCACTCATCTTGTAAGTCTTCAGGCCAAAAATAGAATAGAATAGAATAGAATAGAATAGAATAGAATAGAATAGGCAGGTAAAATGACATCTTCTGCTTGTGGTGCTTGATCAACAAGGTTAACAGCTTTCAGATGGAGGCTTTCAACCATTTCTTATTGTAGTCTGTCCGTGCATTAATGGACAAATCAATAAGATTTTATTCCCGTTGCAAACTGGAAGAGGAGTCTGGGGAGGCTTGTTGGCACTGTGTCTTTATTCTCACAAGGCAGATAAAACAAGTCAAATGCGCAGGCGAAAAGAGCGTTGGTGGAGCAAGTGAGATGAGTGGCGAAGGTTATGGGTCAAGTAGGAAAAATATGGGTGAACACCAGAGAAGTAGTCATCATTATGAGGATTAATGTCCATGCAGATGGGTATTACTGTAAATTAAAGAGCATTAGCAACAGGTTTGAGACATGAGCAGCCGCCCTGATCCATGAGGGGATTCTGCATATAAATTCCAGTTCTGCACAGCAACCCATTTCAGTAGAAATGACCTCAAAATCAGAATATAAGAATCACTTTACTACTCAGAGGTTTCACTCATATCACATTAGACAAATGTTAGAGAATGAGCAGTGTACAAAATTGTGAAAGAACCTACTTTAGACCACCACATGAATGAAAAGGATAACCCAGAGAGATAATGTGTAAAAGAGAAGAGTTTCAGTTTCACATCAAATGCAGATATTAAGCCAGCATGGCCGAGAGGAGAGGGCGCATACTTGTGCAGTGACCAGCAGGAAGTCACTTCTAGTTTTGTGTTTGCTTCTTTTGCTTGCTTATTCACCCACTTTTTGATGTACCTTCAGGGACGAATACATTTTAAAGTCTTAAGAAAATTGGAAATATTCACAAATACAGTTCCATGACCAACTCCAGAACAGTTATGTGGTGACATTTTATCATTATCTAGTGTTTCCAAAGTCAAAAATAAACTTGCAGTTTATGGTTATGATCACAATATTTCTTTTAAGCAAAAGATCAAGTGATTATTTCTGATGTTTAAAATACTCATATGAACTCTGGTAATAAATGTCGAGTGAACGTAATGATTTGATACATGAAGCTTTTAAATTTCCATGACTGGACTCTGGTCTGAAGTGCTTCATATTGTACAGATTACATTGTGTTTCAAAGGTTTCCACCACCCCATTCCACTGTTAGGACTGCAAATAACAGTTATTTTGATTGTCAATCAATATGTGGAATATTTTCTTGATTAATCAATTACTTGTTAGGTCTATAAAATGTCAGAAAATGGTGATAAATGTTGATCAGTTCATGAAGTCCAGCCTCAAATGTCTTGTTTTGTCCAGGACCCAAACATCCTCGGTTTTCTATCATAGGGGAGTAAAGAAACCATATTTCATCATATTTAAGTGGCTGGAATCATTTTGAATATTTTTCTTGAACAAAATACTCAAAATGATTAATCTATTATCAGAATAATTGGCAATTAATTTAATAGTTGACAACTAATTGATTAATTACTGCAGCTCTATCCATTGTGATTATAAATATGTGAGAAATCTTTTAAATAAAATGATTCATTTCCTAAAAATGCTGCCTGTTATTATAAAATAGCAACTATTTTCAATGCAATCGTGACATTTTTCCTTCAAATAAGCTAACAGAATATAAACTTTCACATGCTTTTGTTTAAATTGACCAGTGTGACAGAAACTTTACATCACTCACATAATTCATTATGCATTCTCTGATGTGAATCTCTTTGTGTCTCCTCCAGACTTCCTACAGTAAGCACTGGGTCAACCCATATAGCTCGAGGAGGGATTAAAAAAAAAAAGAAAAAAAAAAGGAGTTTTTGGAAGAAGCGCTTCTCATATTTTATGCCTCCACTGGGTATTCAGGCAAACTTGTCCACCTCAATTTAACACAACTTTGAGAGCTATCAGACAACTCTTCCATTCTTTTACACTTGCAGAGGAGAAGAGCCAGGCTGTGCTGTTTAAAAACAAGGAAAAATTCATGCAAGGGAAAATGCCGGATGTCTTGCCCCAAAATTGAGTGTTCAGCTTTTTCTCTTTATTCTGTGGTGTTTGCTTTTTCAACCTACTAACTGTAATATCACATTCAAAGCTATTACAAAACCTCACGGTAGATCTTCAACAGTGCATATATTACTTGGATGTGAGGGCACAAGGTGTGAAAAAACTAATGATGCAGTGTAAGCAGAGATTAGGTATCAGGAATCAAGATAAGAAGCAACAACTTTCACAGTGGATTCCAGGTGTATCAGTGCAGCAGGCATTTCAATGACAAGCAGAGAGAATAGATTATAGAAATCTTTACAAGATTAGAAACAGTGCTGCTGCATGCCAATAAAATCATGTTTTTAAATGAAAAATGCTAATATTCCTTTAGTATCTGAGAAAACTTTGATATTTTAAAAGGCAAGATAAACTTCTGACATGTTATTTAAATGAGATACTCAGTTCTTGAATTTAGCAGTATTTTCTCTTCCCTGCAGCATATTAATACAGCTAAAACAACATTCAACATTTGGTAACATTTGGTGTGTGTTAGTCCTTTCTAAGCCCAGTCTGTTATTTGATGATGTATGTTGTTCTTTTGGTTAACGTGGCGTGATGTCTTGTTTTTTCACCTGTACAGACTACATGCACAACTGCTAGGAAGAAAAACAGTAAACAGTAAACCTAAATCCCTCAAAAGGAAAGAACAAGGACTTCTTTCTCAAGTCACCATTATGACCAACAATTCAACAATTACACACCAGGAGAAAAACAGGCAGATATTTCAATTCTTAAAAATAAAGATGTTAACTAGAACCATAAAACATTCTTCAGCTTGTCTTCATAGGAAACCCTTATTGGTTCCTGGTTTTTTTAAAAAAACAACTTTTAGAATAATTCCACTTGGAACCCTTTCAGAGAGGTTGACCTAGAACCCAACATGAAGGGGAACATCCAGTACTCATGAGAGGTTCCACAGAGAACTCTTCTATAGTGTAATGGCTCCACCCAGATGTCTCTCCGGGGATTCTAAGGGTTTTATCCAGAACCTACCCAGGTGGTTCTACTGAGAGCCTTTTTATACATTCCAAGGGTTTTATCTAGAGCCCACCCAGGGGGTCCTAACAAGAACTCTTTTAGATTACGGTACAAAGAATCCTTGACGAAAGAGTTCTTGAGGATTTGAGTAATCCTTGCGGAATTCTTTCTTTCTTTTTTTCCAAAAAGGGTTCTTTGGACGAAAAGAGTTGGAACCATTAGTCTTACAAAGAACCCTTGACAAACCCTTTCTTCAAAAAAGGGTTCTTCATGAGCAAATGGTTCTGGGTACAACCTCAGGCCTTCAGGAAGAACCCCTCTTGAACCTCCCACCCCGGGCCACCTACCTTGTATGCACATTTGACACCATTTGACCTGAAGTTAATGCCCACATGATTTATTGAAAATGTATTCTGGAAAATTAAATGACTGATTTTAGTAGAATTTGACAGAGCATGAAACGTGGGAATATGGGAAATAATCAAATGTAGTGGCTGTTACACGCTGATTACACGAGGAGTTCTATTTTAGGATGGCTTTTTCCTTTAACTGAGATGCTCTATTTACACACAAGGGATGCTCTTGCACTTTGTGACTCACTGAAGAGAATGCAGATGGGCATAAGGGCTGAATTCAAACCAAGCACAAATGGGACATTAGCAAATGGACAGACACAAGGATGAGACCATTATCCTCCCTGTTAAGAACGCGTGTGAGCATGCATGTGTGCAAGCCTGCAAAAGCACATAATGTTGTGTTAATGTGTGTACCCGGTCATGTTCTCCAGCAACGTGTGTATGTGTCTGTGTTGAATATGTTCTGTGAGCATTCGCAGCTGAGGTCATTTGCATTAATTTGGTTTGATGGAATTTCACATGTAACAGAGCAGCTACTTGTCCTGGGAGTCTAATCCCCACAGACTCTACATCAGAGATGGAACATGCAGTTAGTCACACAGCTGTGACACAGACAGGACAAATGGCAAAAAAGGCAACAACGCTTTGAAAAAAGGCTGTCACTGGCAAACAGCACACTGACATTAAAGGTGCTGGGGACTTGGCATCTTGCATTGTCATACAGTTGAAAGGTTGGTTGATAAATGTCAGATTTTGGTGTCAGGTCTTCTGTCTGGAGCTAGCATTTCGTTGCACTGATAGTCTCAATACACCAGAATGCAATCAAACTGCATTTTAAGACAGGGGCATGAGTCTCACTTTTCATCATATTTCTAAAGCTAATGCTGTAGAATTCTAATGATAAGTTCAGCATACTCAAATATTCAGAACAAGACCTGCAAGCAGGTTGTAACAGGATCCAAGCAGGTTGTGAAAAGGACATTTTTAGAGTAGAAGATCAGACGCTGATGACTTGAAAGATTAAAATTTTCTCTGTGCCAAGCCAATTTGAGATAATTGCTGAGACTTGATGTAAATGAGTGCTACTATACATGCCTCAGGAGTGGGGTGAATTCACAATCCACCTGTTACCACCACATAGTCCACTTAGGGATTTGAACCTGTGACCCTATGGTTAAAGTGCATGTCTTTAGACCAGACCAACAGTACAACACACCTCTAGTCCCCAATTAATAAAGTACTGCATTGAAGTCAATGAGAGTAAATAAGATCTAAACATGATAAAATATTCTGCTTCTCATCAGTGCATCATAGTGATTTTGTAAAATGGTGAGTTATATTGGTCTCTTATAATCTGAGGAGGAGAGAAAGAGTTTCATATGGAATCCATCAAAAGAGTCTGAGGCCAAAATGAACCAGGTGTGGCTACTTTACCTGACGACCTCTCTGACCCCGCCCACTAGCTGCTGAGGCAAGAAGAGAGAGGGACGTTACAAAACTTTAAAAATCCACAGAGATTAAACAGTTAGGGGAACAATTCTGAAAAAAAAATCATACATCAACCCTCTTTTCTTCAGTGTATTGTCATAATTTATTTTTATTATATTTTTGTGAAATATGAAATAAAAAATGTTGTGCATGCACTACAAATTACAGCAAGACATTAAATATAACTGCAGTCTCACCATTTCACCAATCTGAGCACAATTTGAAACACGTGATATGGATCATCAAGGCTGCACATGAAAGCCCACAAACATGGTGTCAGACTTAACGCTGCATGAAAAGTTAAAGGTTCATCAAAGTTATCAAAGTTTGCTCTGAGGGTGACATGAATATTTGTACCAAAGTTCATGGTTATCTTTCCGTCAGTTATTCTTGTTAAGAATTATTGAGACAGTTAACTCAAATACATGTCAGCATCATGGTGGCACAAAATTGGGTGCCAATCCATTTGGTAGATGTTAGAATATATTGCACTCTAAGTGAAAACTAACCTGCACATGGCAGTAGATAAACTGTTTAGGGATCACCCCTCCCTCTGTGAAAGCTACTGGCACTGAAAGGGAGTTTCCCAAAGCTCCTAGTACTCTAGGTTTGTTTTACAGATTTAAATCCGTTTCACCTATCAGTTGGTGTTGTGTGTAGCAGAAATATGGAAACATATGTATAACAGAAAAATAAATTTGCACATCCTAAATCTAATGAGGGTTCTGGCAGACCTGCCACAGCAGCTGTCAAAAAGTGCATCATGATGATAAAAGTAACACTGGCTCACAGAAAGGTGTGGCAGGAGTCAAAGGAACTCTAAATAGCAGCCAATGAGAAAAGGAGCCAGTTATATACTTGATATCTGCCAACAGAAGACGTAAACTCACCAAGTTAACTGAAACTTCTGCAACAGATATTAGCTATCAGAAGCTGTACAACTAGTGGTCTGCACCTGCTGGTTGGTCCTCACAGTTCAGTGACATATCTTCTGATACTTATCATCCTGACATCACTCAGGCAAATGCTGATGCATCTCCACATGGCAGACACTCTTGCATGACCCTTCAATCAACCAGTTTGAGAAGTGTTTCAGATTAGACTGTTCCAGACTGATAATCCAAATGCACATTCACTCAGATTACTTCATGCCTGCGGATTATGGGTCATGCATCATCTCATATCTGCTGCTGGAAGAGAGAGATTCATGCTTGTATTGTTTCTGTTTGTTTCTCTGCTGTCAAAAGAATGTTTTATTTCACAATGAAAGAGCGGTGCGGTTCCTGTCAATGCAGCCATTAAAGGTGTGACCTGCAGCCTGTCCGCTGAGCCCCAAAGCACACTGGAACTAATAATTTCATTATTAGATGGAAGATAGTTTAATGGCTGTGATGTGTTTGTTTTTGGCAACATCCCTCTGCTTTAAGATCAAAGGCTTTTGTCTGCTTCATTTTTTTGTGTTTAGGTTTTAGATGATGCTTCAATCTAGGTTGTAATACTCTTAAAAATATTTCAAAAGTCTGCCTTCTCTGCAGTTGTCCTTGAAACTTGGCAAGATCATCACTTGGCAGACTCTATTGTGCATATTTTGCAAGTGCTGTGCTCATTTGTTTGTGTGTGCCATGAATTTGAATATGATTTGACTCATTTAATTGCTGCCATATCTCTTCAGGGGGATTTACACGTCTCACATATAAAACTCATGTTTTGGATCCAGCCAGGAGACGGAGCCAAGTAAACAGTTATCCAGACCTCTGGCCCACACAGAGGAGGAAGCACTCTGGTCTGTCAGAAAAAACCACAAGGAGAGTGAGAGGAGACGAGGCTGATGGATGACAGGACTCCCTGTCCAGCCAACTCCGCTACTGCTCTCTCAATTGGGGATGCGTCACATTAGCATTCAGACCGTCCCCTTTTCCCACCCACGGACATTAATCACAGCTTATTACTGTAATGAAAGTGTCATGACAGAATTGATTAAATAATGGCTTAATGAATTACTGAAATGAAATAGCACTGGATAAATAGGAAAATAGAACACAATAAAGAAAATAGAATACGACAAGAGAGCACAGCAAGAGAGTAAAGTATGATAAAGACTAAAAAATCACGACATAGACAAAAGAACAGAACAAAAGTGAAGTGTACAGCCCTGCTGGCAGCTCTGTCAGATGGTATTTTGACCTAAGTGCATGCATCAGCATGCTAAATCTGTTTTATGAACTATGGTTAAGGTTTGGTTAGGCTCAGGAACAAGAACAAGGTTAGACAGAGATCATAAGTCCTTTGATAGTTAGGAATTGTAGGTCAGAACTACTACTTAAGGTTAGGGGACTTTCATTATCGTGGTTACAAATATGGGTTTAAAGTGAAGGACAATAGTGGTTGTGGTTAAAAGAAACCCACACTGACTTGCAGAAGGAAGTGGGAAAAGAAAAACAGTCTCCTGTGTTTAAGTTGTTGTTTTGTTGACCATTCATCCACCAGATTTTAAAGATATGAGTGATGTTTTAAAAGAGAATTAAAATATTTGTTTCGAGGTTAAGAGTGTGCAACCTTTTCTCCTCAAAATTCAGTGCGATTCAGTCCAATAGTTGTTTAGTTACTTCACTCATAGCCGAAGTGGTGGACTGATAGACCATCTGCCGACTGTCATTACCCTCCATAGAGCCATTCCAGTGATATGTCTCAAAAGTAAAGCAAGCAAATGAACAACGACAGAACATAATAGAATAAGAACAGAAAGTATTCTAACTGAGGCACTGTTTGGAGTGCTGGAATAGTGTGAGAAGGTGAGAGACTGTTTGGACATGAGGACCAGACAGGTGGCAGGGCAACTTGCAGGGCATGGAGGGGAAAGACGATCATCTGGTGTGGCAGCAGCATCCAGCAGGGTTGTTTCTCAACTCCAGCCTCCAGGGGATTGTGGGAGTGGTGGATTAATTGTGACTGGAATGAGAAAACGTGAAGAGGGAGCAAGAGAGGAGGGAAAGGCTCGGGTGTGACGTCCACTGTTTCCACTGCAGAGCTGATGCGTTTCTGTGTGTTAAGGAAGGAATAGCATTTGTCTGCCAAAGCCCACCAACCCACTGTAAACACCCACAACCCAGCTGCCACACACATAGCTGCATAGCGAGAGCTTTATTTTTCTTTCAACTGATAATGCTGGGCCAGCAGTTCAGCAGGCAGAGGTCGCTGCCATATTGGATGGTAATAAGATTCAGCTTCAACCCATAACTTTTTCATGGATTTCATTACTTTCCTGCCCTTTCCTCGCTTTGCCCTATAGCTTCCTGCCTGTTTAGCGTTTGGATTTCAAAATGCTTTACCAACAGTATATCTCCTACTGTAGCTGCATTATTAACCATCACAGATTAGATTTTAATCTGTATTCCCAGAGGAAAAGGAAAGCATTTTAGTTTTGGTTCATAACTTTTTGATTCCCTGTGAAGTATACATCAGCGGCATGCTGAGCTCAGCAGTCTGACCGTTTGACACTCTCTGAACATGCAATCTGGTGTCGCTCAGGCCCCCGCTGAGCACAGTGTGTGAGAATGTGTTTATGTTGATGGTGTACAAGCATGTTTGTGTCTATGTGTGGCTGTGTGTGACAGCTGCAGTTTTGTACATGTGAGTATGTGAGGCGTCAGACACCCAGTCTTGCACTTTGCCACGTTACCACTTAGGTTTTATGACATCAAATCAGAGCCTCCTGTTGCTGGCCTGACTTAAAACAACAACAAACAGCAACAACAACAACAACAGCCCTTGTTTACATGTTGTCATCTGAGAAATATCATGACGTTGGAGGTCTGGCTGATTAAGCCTGGAAGTGGAGCTGTTTTTCCTCACAGGGGGTTTGCTGTGTATACCAGGCGGTGTTGATGAGATTGGGGTACGGGCATCTGTTCCAATGGTTTGTTTTCCCCAAGACTGTTAACTACTTTTCATAATGTAAGACATAATATTAAACGTGTGAGTGTGTGGGGAAGGTCAAAAGGTTCCCAAGTTCTGGAGAAGATGGAAACACTTTCAGGGGAGAAAGAAACTATTTGTATTTGTTTACAGCAGCACAAACAACAACAATGATCATTTACCTCCTGGATTTTTCCTCTATTTTGCTGCATCATTTTATTTTGTGCAGTACCTTCATGAGTCTTTCAGGGCCTTAAAGGTGAAATATTACTGTACTGAGTCATGGCATGACAATAATCTGTCATCAGAGATTGAGGAAACATGCTAAAGTGAAATAGTAGCTTCTGGGACAACAACACTACAGCCAGCGTGTTCTCCTTTGAAATTTCCATACTGGTCCGGAATGTCAGTTTTTGTCATCATCAACAACAACAACAACAACAACAACAACAACTTTATTTATACAGCACCTTTCACACAAAGTGAAAATAGGAGAAAATAAAATCAGAGAATAAATAAAGTAACACAATAAAAACAATCTGTAGATAAAATCATAAAACAAGGTAAATCATGAATAATCTTTTAGGAGGAGTAGATGGTAACAATGGCGCTGAGCAATATGTTAATGGAGCTGAGACAGGCAGTCACTTACACCAAAGTCCAGAGTGTGTATTTTCAGAGCAGTGGGCTTTTGTTTTTAAGGATAACAGGCTTGACTTTACATTGACAGACAACTGACAGTTATAAACAGTTGATCAACTTACAGCGTAGTACTCGTCATCGCTTGTCAGCATTGAAGCATAATGTTGTGCTCGTCTTGCGCTCGTCTAGGTTCAGTGTACTTCCAACATACAGGCAACCTGCCTGAGCTTTGAGTCTGAGGACGGGGCAGGAGGAAAACCGCTGGCTTCAACCATGTATTATATATTGAATAGGGATTCAACCTATTTAATATATCATCTATAGCTATTTGGACTGCAGTATTTATTTTTGAATGCTGGGGTCTTACATATTGCTCCTTTAACCTGGCAAAGAATAATTTATATTTATAATGAATTATACATTTATGATCATTCATTTTTCTCAAATATTAAAATGCCCTTTACACTCATATAAAACTGCTTTTGTGATGTTTGTTTCATGTGGTGTTTATCTGAATGAGCATATTATGTTTTAGTGCTGTGTTCTCTGAGCCTCTGCCTTCTCACCACTGTTGTGGTCTGATCCCTGACGAAATTCTCACATATGTCTCAGAGGAATATCAGAACGAACACATTTCTAATTAAACTGTGTCTAATGTGATGGGTGACTGCTGTGTTTTCCCACATTCCTGTATAATTACAAGGTTAAAACTGATTTAGAACATCTGACTTTTCTCTCATGACGAACATCACAAACGTCATACAAAATCAATGTCGTACATGCTTTTAAATCCTGAACACAATCCAGAATTTTGCTTGTTGATTAATTAGAGCAGCTCTCACGTACTGTAACAACTCTGTTGCTGTGAGGATGTGCTAATTCTCCTCTGTTCTAACAGCTCTGTCAGTTCTCACATATTCAATATAAATTAAAGGATTATCAATATTTCTCAAATTATCAATTTATCCTTGTTTTCTTTGGTTTACTTGTGGTTTCTATATGTACGTTGCACTGAGTGGGTGATATGCTTTATTCATAAGGTGTGAATGGAGGGGTAAAGGGCCACAGTGTACTCCTCTGTCATACTGTGAGAACAGGAGAGCTGAAAAAAGAAATGATGAAAAACAGAGAAAATGACAGGTGCACACACTCTCTCTCTCACACACACACACACACACACACTCACACACACACACACTACACACATAATATATATATATTTTTCACCCATAACATCTCCATGATCACAGATAACATTTTCACTCAGCTTGCTGCCTCCCTCCTGCATTTCTCACTTGGCGTTTCTCTGGCTGTTTACTTTCACTTTTTTTTCTCTTCTGGTTCAAAATTCATCCCTGATGTTTTAGAGTGTGTCATCGCATGCACTGATATACAGTAGACTATTTCAGGATTAGTTACTCAGTGGAGTGCAGATCCCCACCAGGCAACAGATGGTGAAGCACCTACTGCAATGTCACCACAAATGTGCCAACACCTGCGAGCTAGTTCAGGCAGTCAACTCTCAATGCTACATACCAAACGCACACTTCCAATCTCCCGGTCTATTTAAACTGCTGAACCTCCCATTTCTCCCCCTGCCTGCCAATGCATTCCTGCCCTGCACTAGCGTTGCTGCCTGCTCTTTTAACCCCACCACCACCCCAGCATCCACCTGCAGGCTCCGACGGGGGCTTCAAGAATTTGCTCATCACTCCCTTTATCTCTATGTAACTTAAACTGCGGGGAGTGATGAAGTTGGAGCCTAGACGTCAAACTCAAATCATGTTCTGCTGCTGAATAAACATTCTAAACGTGAGTCAGTTGGCTGACTGAACTGCCAGATGCAATCACTTGAGAGTTGCAAAGTTCTGCCAACATTAGCATCACCCCCACATACATTGTCCCTAGTTGAAACAGGATTTGAAACTGAAGCAGCTGTTGATCACCGGTTAAGAAGAGTGAGAAGTCAGCTGTCAGTGGCCGTATAAAACAGAGCAGTCAAAAAACAGAATTACTGCCTCACGGTTGTACGTCTCCACCAACCAGTCAAGCTGCAGATTATTTCAATGGCTGTCCAAACTCATACAATGTCTGTAATGAAGACTTTGAAGGAATTTATTATGGAAGTTACCACTGTCTTGACCTGTAACTTTGAAGGAATTTAATAAAAGGCATTAAGTGTCAGCTGAATTTTATGATGCCACAGTAAAGTTGTCCTTTGACCTTTTTATACTTAAAACGTCATTAGCTCACCATTTAATCCTGTTAGATATTTGTGTGAAATTTTGTCTGATTTAGCATATAAATTCTTGAGTTATAAAGAAAAAATGTCACCGTGACCTTTGACTTTTGGCTACCAAAATTTAATCAGTTCATTCTTGAGTCTGAATGAACATTCACGTTAAGTTCAAAGACATTCCTTCAAGGCGTTTTTGAGATATTGCTTTCACAAGACTTAGCATGGGGCCATAAAAAAGATTTTTCAAGGTTTTTCAAAAAAGCGACTCACAGAGGTCCTTCAGCGCACACATGAATGTGCACAAAAAAACATCAGACTGATCGGTCCAGTAGTATGCAAGATTAGGTGCAGATAAGATGCAGGTCTGTTAATCACATGCATGCAAGGAAGTGACTGCATGGTCCCCTGGTGGGAATAATAATAATAATATCTAATATTTTATAAACCTCAGTCTTGTAAAGTGTTTCGAGCCTTTTGATTTGTCACAGAAACCTGCAAGAACACATTTGCAGGTAGCAGAGCTTTTCCTCACAATGTTTAGTGTCTTTGGAATAAATCCAGATATGAAACATGATTTTCCTTGTAATTTGGTTAGACTTTGTTTTGCACAGTTATTCACAGTGATTCAGTCTAGTCAGAGAAAGATGGTGCAGTATTAGTTCAGGTTTTTACCAGTGGGGATTCTGTTAGTCTGCCTTTGTCTGTGTTTGTCTACGCCAAATATGAACATTTTGAGTAGGATTTTAAATTTTTAATAGGATTTACATTTTTATGG
>JAJHUR010085869.1:0-13207 GCA_027495735.1 Lutjanus campechanus | reverse complement strand
CACACACACACACACACACACACACTCACAGGCACACACACACACATACAAAATTTTCCCCAGGCTGTCCACCCAGCCTCTTTGTAAACAAATACATAAAAGGCAGGAAGGCATTCTTTAAATCACACACACACAAGTTTGTGGTTCAAGTAAGTTGGACTGGGGTTGTTTTTGTAGTTTTTTTTGCGTCTTTTTTCTTGTTATATTTATCATATATATATAAGGTATTTGAAGCAGACATGGTAGTGGCTATGTAATTTTCAAGGTTGCTCCGATACCAGTATTGGAAAATGCCTCTGATACTGCCTAGAATGTGGGTTTGCGTATCAAAGAGTATGTGAGTCTGAGCAATGATCTGATACAACGTAATGTATTAGCCATGAAACGGGACCCAGCTATTTCCCAGCAGCAACCTATACACCAAATTTTACGATCAGTGAAGGAGAGAAACGGCAACTTTACCTCAGCATCAGATCGTGTTGCAAAGTTGGGTTATTGTAGCCAGCAGAGGGTTTCTGGAGTCAGGAAATGGATTTCCTGAATTTATTTGTTTTTTAGGAATCCACAATAAAACCCTGACCCAGACTCTGACTTTTTGAGTTGTCTCTCTTTTATGACAGTGAACTGGATTGGACTGAATTGTTTTGGGGTTGTGGGGAAAACAAAACAGACTCTTTACTCAGTTGATCAAACTTGGTATTGGTACTTGGTATTAGCTGGCAAGCAAAGTTCAGGTATTGGAATTGGTATCAGTAAGGAAAAAACATGCATTTGAACATCTATAGTGATATTATCCAATACTGACTTCTGGTGAACTCCAGATGGTGGATTCCACAAAATATAATTATGTGGTGTTAGTTCTCAACCCATGGTTTGTTTGTATGTGGTGTAAACAGGTTGCAATATTAACATTCATTTGGAGTTGTGTTTGTGTCCACCTGATGAAGTCCAATATTCATTCTCCTTTTAGCTCTGTTTTGGTCTCCTCCAACTCCTGAGGGAAATGTGTCTAACTGCTAAATGCTGCACTATGTTCACTGGCTAGTAGTTAACTAGCTGTTTGGTGCTGTACAGGTTGTTTACAGTGGGATGTATTAGAGCTTTATGTTGCCGCTAGTGGAAATACGGTTGACAAGACTAAACCAAAACAGCAAAGTTGCAGATCATAAAAACAAAACTGAAAGACACTGAAATGCTCAGGAGAGCTGAGTGGAACTGCACTATCGTGTGATAATTTGGGTCCGTCGCTAACCCATCATGCAACTTGACTGTCTACAGTTTGGTTGATAATTTGGGTGTATTATGCCCGGAGCAGCTATAATAGCCACCAAATACAAGTGGAGATCAGGGTCCACAATCCTCTTGGACTCAAAGATGAATTGATTGGAGTTTAGAGGTCAAATGTCAAAGTTACTGTGAACTCACATCTGGCCCATCTTTGTGAATGTGATATTTCAGGGACCTGGACGGGATTTCTTCAAATTTGGTTTTTGGCCATAACCCAACCACTCATACAGTATGCTAAGTGTCACAAAACTTTTCGAAAATATCTAAGTGGCTAAAAAGATGAGGTGAGGATGTTTTATATCCAAAAAGCCAAAAGTCAACTTCACTGTCAAACCATAATGTCAAATCAAAAACACTTGAAGCTCTCTATCAGTGCTCTCTGTGAAGTCTCTGTGAAGACAGCATCATTCTATTTTTTATTTGTTTGTTAGCTTGCTGAATGGGGACAATGCACCAGAGTTTGCCAAGAGGCTATTAATCTGTAGTCCCTGGACAGATGTTACAAAGTCACCCTAAAAAAACAGAATATGAGTTATTCATCATTTATCATTTAGAAGCATACAGACCAATAACGATTTCAAACACTGAACTAGAAATGCTTCTCCCCACATGTATAGTCTTAATTATCTGCAGGCAATCCAGAATGCTGCTGCAAGACAACTCACCAGGTCAAATAGACAGTCTCACATTACACCCATACTTAGATCTTATCACTGGCTCCCTGCTGAATATAGAATCCAATTTAAAATTCTCACTCTTACTTGCAGAGCATTGAATGGTCAAGCTCCTACATATGTTGCAGAACTGCTTCTCCCCTGCTCATCAACTCACCTTCTTAGGTCTGATAAACCACATTTGCAGTCTGTCCCAGGCACTCGCCTGTAGACCCGTGGTGACCCAGCTTTTTAGGCCGTAGCACCTGAACCATGATGCTCTTGCCTGCACACTGCAGTCTGTTGATCCTGTGGACTCATTTAAAAGGCAGTTAAAGACACAGACATGTTTAGACAGGCATGCACCAGACCTGTACTTCATTCACTTATTGTGTTTCCTTATTATGTACTGCATCTTGTTCATTATGCATTGTTTGAGTCTTTGTGCATTTTAAACACGTGACTGCGGTCACTCCATCATCTGCTTCTATTGTTTAACTTCTTGTAAAGCACATTGTGACTCATGTCTGTGAAAAGTGCTTTATAAATAAATTCCCTCTTCTTCTAATAAAAAGAGGAGAGAATATTAATGTTAATGAAAACAATATTAATACCACATATGTGATACTACATTGCCAAGTACTATTTAAAACATTCAAGGCTCAGGCTCATAAAACAACACATGCAACCAAATAAATGAGGGAAATTAATGTTAATAGAAACGTGGACTAAAGACAATATTATGCTGCATTTTTAGACACTAAAAAGCACAGCCAGAAAAAGCGTGCACAGTATATAAAAAACATAAATCAGTATGACACAGCAAAACAACAATAAAAGACATGCATTCAGGATGTAAGGCAGGCAATTTCTCAGTGGAAATTATTCACTGGAATCATACATTTAAATATGGTGATAAGTTTGCCAAAAAAAAAACAAAACACACTTGATGAGTCTGGATAGACACTGTTATAAACTGCAACTCCACTGGTTGGTGGAGACCACAAGGTGGTGATTCTAGTTTGCATATGCATTAACATGTATAAAGACATTAAAACCTCTAATAAGCCCTTTTAAAGATTATAATTATAGATTTAGATTGTGATTGACATCTGTAGAGAGTTTGGCCTGTTATACTGTACATTCACTGGAAAGATATTTTATTTTGTGAAATGTGATGTTTGTTTGTTTTTTTACACATAGTGTAGCTTGTGCCATGCATGAGAGCATCCCTCCTGCTGACAGGTTGATCTGTGCTGGCGTTTATTGATGTGGCCCAAAGCCCATCCTTAAGCCGCTCTCTGAGATAGTGTCGCCTGGGATGGAGGGGTTGAGGGCGGAGTGGTGGCTGGGGGAGATAAGCCAACGTTGCACACGAGTGCTTTGTTTATGATGAAGTGGTTCAGGCAATTACATTAGAGGCACAACGAGAGCCCTCGTCTCACTCCCTCCGTCTCCCTCTCTGTGACTCTGTCAGCCCGCTCTCACTTACAATGCCTCATGCGTCACTCCCAGCGAAATGCAAGGAGGCACCTCTCAAACCTTATCGGACCGACAGTCAAGGACGGGAACTTTTGTGCCGTCCACCTTTTATAATGCCTTGCATGGCTCGCCAAACGAGGAAGGAAGATTTATGACGTGACAGCCCCGGCACCTGCACACAACGTCTCTCTGTTGAGAGTATCTGTTCACTCTTTATTGGAGGCCGTGATTTAGGAGGAGTAATTGACTGGAAATGGACTAACGCAGGTGAGATGCTTTATGGTCCAAGTGGCGGCTAACTGCACAGGGTCCTCACTTGATGGAGAAGAGGTGGAATGGAGTAAAGAGGAGAGTATTTAAAGATGTGGTGCAGCGCACAGAAAAAAAAAATCTAAGCCTGAACAAGTAATTAAATGCCGTATTGAGTCTTACAGTCTCTTCGTTTTTTCTGCAAACAAGATAAATTGCAGTGAAACAAGTGAAATTATTTCAACCCAGTGGCACATTTCATCATATTTTTTTTACCAGAGAGAGAGAGAGAGAGTGAAAAAACAGTTTTGAAGCTTCAATACTACATTTAATTACTTGTTAAAATTGAGATATGCAATATGATCACTCAAGAATGTAATCCCCCTGCAGGAGTGTCTCTGACATGAGCTTTTTTTCCCTCCTCCTTTTTGCAGCAAGATTAAACGATGACTCTCACTCTTATTATATTTATATTTAGTAGATCATTTTGTTATATCCTTCTTGCAATTCTTTTTGTGTAAGTAGTAACAATAAAAAAAAAATGGTAATGGCAACAGAACAGAGGGGATCATGCGATCGCTTGTGTATGAGTGTGTGTGGACCTGGAGCTTGTCTGCAGCTAATCTCGCACAGGACTGGACCCGTCAGCCTAATTTTTTGTGCACATGCATGATTGTATGCTGAAGGACCACTGTAAAAAAAAATGTTTTTTCTTTTTTTACATCCCCATGCCAGAGACAGCTGTGGCCAGAGGCATTATGATTTTGGGTCATCCCATTCTTGGGTACTCGATATCTCAAGAACGCCTTGAGTGAATTTCTTCAGATTTGACCCAAATGTCCTCTTGGACTCAAGATGAACTGCTTATATTTTGATTCTCAAAGGTCACAGATGAAAGTTATTATGACCTCCTGATACTAGTAGTGCTGTTTCATTTAGCTAAAGACTCACTTGTTCAGACGGGTGTTTGGGTGACTTACTGTATCCTCGAGCTCTGCATCTTATGTATTTAGTGTGCATTCACATTGTATATTGTGTCTTTTCCATTGTGTTCACATTTTAATCTTTATTCTTTGTAAATACCTCTTTTGTGTGTTTTCTTAATATTGCGTAAAGCACTTTGTGACTCATGTCTGTGAAAAGCGCTATATAAATAAATTTCTTCTTCTTCTTCTGCTTCTTCTTTTTCTTCTGGAGACTACTTACAGGTGATTACATAACCAAGTAACACTGAGAAAAAATATTTAATTAAATAAAAGTTACATATCAAAATGTTAGTGATTACAAAAGTGGTACATCCAAATATGTTGAGTTTTTTATTGCACATAATAACAGTAAAAAACTGTATACAAAAAAAACAAACAAACATAAATGGCAAAGATGACATTTAAGGTACAGTGCAGGGGGAGACAAAAAAAACCCCCAGAGGGCTTATTTGAAGCTTCCACTTCAATAAAAAAAATTCACAGCTATTAATATATCAAAATACAAAACAATCTGAAAAATATACAAGTGTTTGCAAACTGATAATAACAAAATATGCATGATAGCAACAATAATTATATTAAAAAAAATACATATGTGTGCATATGTGCACGCAGGCGTGTGTGTGTGTGTGTGTGTGTGTGTGTGTGTGTGTGTGTGTGTGTGTGTGTGTGAGGGGGATTTTAGTTTATACTGCATTGGGTTGTCTGGTGGAAATCTGCACTCTACTGAGTGCACTCTTCTCATTGCATTATTAAAGCACAGAGATCATGCAGCAATTTTCCTTGCAGCATCAGACTGTCAGCCAGATGTCAACAGTATCAACTTTTTTTTACTTTCACATCTGGGTTCAAAACTTCTTTCAGCTCATTAAACAGTAACAAGTAAGGAAATAATTGGTTATACAAACCCACATCCTTGTAATGCGCCGCAGTAGAAGCATAACAGCACAGTCGCAAACACAAACTTAGAGTGGGCCAGATGGACAGTATGGCTTAATGTTGTCATGTCATGCGGTCCATATGTTCTCCTGTGTATGATTTCTGTTGGTTTCGTTATTTAGCGTTGGAAAGACTCCTGAGACTATGCGGGCAAGCATGGGAGGAGAAGGAAGGAGATGCAGAAGAGTGTTGCTGCCCACAGGAAACAGGCTTTGACATATGTGGAAGCACATAGCTCCTTTGGGGGCGGTGGAGGGAGCGGAGTGGAGCTGAGAGACTCCTCGGAGCTGTGGGGAGAAGGGTGTGATCATTCTGTCACAGAGTATTACTGTCATAATGCACACACACACAGCCAAGTGCACAGAACGGCGAATGTGTACAAACACATACACATTGGAATTCCGACGTATGATATACTATGGCAGCCCCTCGCGCGCGCAAACACACACACCCACGTACACCTGCGCACCGGTGACGGCAGCCCCCTTAGGTGGAGCCCTGTGGGGGCTGCCATTTTCTGCACCAGCACCTGTCACCTGGATCATGCACAAAAAAAAAAATGAAACGAGCACGTCAACCTCCGCTCTCCTCCGCTCCGTTCTCTCCCTCTCTTTTTTCCCTCCCTCTCCCTCTCCTTTCATTCCCAGGCGTGTCGAGCCAGCCAGCTATGATAATTCAGCACCTAGAGACATGCTCACTTTGCTTGTGGAGTCACCGATTGCTACAGTTTCCCAGCTAAGCTCCCAGAAGCTTGGCCCCGGCTGTGAAACTGACAAAAGGAAATACCTCAATTCGGGGTCTTTTTTACGACTCGACATAAAAGGCAGAGGCTGGCAATAGACTCGAACATTTGGAGAATAGGATGAGGAATTGCCCGAGCAGTGGAAAAAAATGAGTGATACTAGGCAGGGTACAATAATTTTATTCATTGGAAAAGTAATAACTTAACTTAATCTGTATTTTTATATATTTTCAAACAGTAAAGTTGCGAGCCATAAAAAACAAAACAAGATGCCCCAAGGAGAGGAACACTAACACCCTACATGTTGTATTTTTTTTTACATTGTTCATACACTGCTCATTGAAACACATTTCACATCTTCTGTATTTAAAGACATAATATACTAAATTTTCTCCAAAAAATACAAAACTCAGCTTTTCTCTCAGACTTATAAACCTATTGCCTCTAAATCATCACTTATGACCCAGTGGAAGTGTGTGGTGATAGCTGTATCTGCAGAAACCCTGCCCTTTATGTATTTCTCTATTTTCTCATGTTTTGTTCTACTTGGTATGCGGCTAGGCTTCAGCCTGTTTGTCAGTGGTGTGTAGCCCCCAGCCAATACAGCGTGCAGGTTTTGAGGTCGGAACTCTATAAAGACTTACCGACCAACGGTTACATTGTTGTCTTCGTCTCTTTCCTCCGCTGGGAGCTGCAGAAAAAGTTTTATATACACACAGCACAGCACAGGCACAGCAGACTGAGGATAACTTTGGCTGCATTCACACAAAATCCAACTTTGTGAATGTAACTGCCGTGAAACAATCAGAAAATAACATTTCTCTGATTCACTGCTTTGGTCTTGCTACTGGCAAGACTGTACGGTTGCAAACAGTGTAGCAGATTTTACCTTTAACATATGAAGAAAAAGAAAATGAGAGATTTTGCATTTTGATATGTGATGCCAGTTATGATTTTGAGGCTAATTTAGCTGCAGTGACTGCACACAGCTGCCCACTTCTTACCATAAAGCTACTGCGTTCACACGCCTTCAAACTAGCAACAACCAAGCGACACTCAGACATTGTTCAAAATTGGTTGACTTTAACCTTATAAGAGAGACAGAAGTAAAAAATAGACAAAAATAACCACTGTAACATTGCCACAGACCTCCACACCGCTTTCTACTAGTGACGTGTCGTTCGCAAACGAACCGGCTCTAAGAGCCGATTCTTTGTAGCGAATGAAAAGAACCGACTCCCGTTTGAAAGAGCCGAATCAGCTCAGCTCTGCTGAGAATCTATGCAGGCAGGGGCAGGACTTTATTTTGATGGGCTCACCATGCGGCCAATCACATGCAAGGACAGACTGGGATCATACCATTATGTGAAAGTATGAAGGGGGGCAGACGCTGTAGTGGTATAGGCCAGGTACACAGAACAGCAGAGAGACGGGGAGCCAAAAAAGAAAAGCAGAATTTTACTTTTCACTCATTTCATCATTTAGTGACATGAGCCAAAACCCACAAAGAAGCAGCATCTGGCTGCATTTCAATGATATTGAAGACTGCAAAGCTGAGTGCAGAATTTGTAAAATTAAAATAACCATCAGAGCAGGGTCAACAACAAACCTGATTAAAATGTTGAACAATAGTAACTGTGTGTTTGTTTGTTTTTTTGTAATGAAAAAATGCATAAAAATTAGGCTTTTATGAAAACACTGAATAAAAAAATGCTTGCCAACACACAAACCATTCATAATAGCTAAATTAGGCTAAAAATAGAAGGCTCACAGTGATACTAAATGAAGAGCCATTTGGGCCGGCTCTTCTAAGGGAGCCGAGCCAAAAGAGCCGAATCTTTGAAAAGAGCCGGACTTCCCATCACTACTTTCTACTCTTTACTAACCCTGTTTTCCAGCACATTATCACACAGAAAGGCAAACTCATATACAGGAAATGGGAAAGGAGCATATTTCAGTGGCTTGAAGAAACCCACATGCATGCTAATTTTGGTGTAAAACAGTACAACTTGTCCTAGACCAGTTGTCCCTTCCATCCAGCTCCTTGCAAAGGAGCAGAGGAGTAACAGGGCATTACTGGGAGTAACAACTAGGGTGGGGCAATGTATGCCAAATTAGCATAATGATGATGTCCACACTTAAACACTCTGATATTCCATGATATTATTTTGTCGCTGTCTCACATCCTTACCAGGTGAGCATCCAACATACAAGAGCGAATACTGCAAATAACATCAGCACAGTAACAGCAACCCACAGAAACATCTACTACTACTACCACTGTAATAAATGGGACATGGAGACACAAGTGGTCAATGGCTGCCATCAGCTGATGGCATTGTCAGTCGGCACAACCCAATTAGCGACTGCATTTACATGACTCACGACACAAAAAAAAGTCATAACATTACTGTAACACACTAGTAATGCTTCACTGCCCAACAATAAAAGTGTGTGAATGTGTGCGTGCGGTCAGAAGTGACTCCTCGACATTGGCTGAGTGGAGAAATGGATTAATGAGACGTATTAGTTATGCATGTGTGTTTGTGCGAGAAGAAGCCAGAAAGTGCTTTCAGAGGCACAGATGGGTGCATTAGCACACAGTGGGAGCTTATGTTTAATTTTTTTTACGGCCATAAATCTTCATGGGGGGTTCAGTTATAATTATTTCACATGCAGTTTTGTTTGGTGTCCTCGGAGGGGACAGATTGCGTGTTGTAATTCCGGGAATAAATGGCTGCTGACAGATTTGCAACATTTCTTCGTTCTGTAAAAGAATCTCAGGAAGGCAAAAGAGGAGTGAGTGCAGCGAGAGGCCCCGCTGTCCATTTGTAAAGGTCACAAGTGGACGAGAGAAATCTTTAACAACTGGGCATCCAGTCTTTCATTTTTGTCACTTCCCCCCCACCCCCCTTTCTCTGTGTACTCTCTCGTGCTTCTCTCTCTCTATGTGATCCTCCATCTATCAGTTCAGACGAACATTCCAAGCTGTGATCTCTAAATCACGGTATTGATCAGTCCCCTCCATAGACCGCTGTCTGTCTTCTACTCCTCCTGCGTTCTCTGTGCAGCCGCCTCCATGTCTATTTATCTCCTCACTCTTAGAATGAAGGTGTTAACCAGAACCTTAAAGGGTTCTTCAGCTTATCCCTATGGGGGAGCCTTTTTGGTCCCTCTTTTATAAAGCTTCCACTTGGAACCCTTTCAGAGTTCTACCTAGAACTCAAGAGAAAGGGTTACACCTAAAACCATCTGTTTAAGGTATAATCTGGAACCCCCTATGAGAGGTTTTACAGAGAATCCTTCTATGGTGTAATTGTTGCGCCCCGAACCCTCTCTGGAGGTTCTGTCAAGAACCTTTCCACCCTGTAAGGCTGCCAACAAGAACCAAACAAGGTTCGAACAAACGATGAACTCTTTTTTTTTCAAAAAAAAGGGCAAACAGTTCAGGGTAGAACCTCGGCCCTTCAGGAAGAACCCTGTTGGGACCCTTGTTTCTAAGAGTGATCTCATGCATCATTCCTCATCCTTTCCTTCCTGCTACCCAGCACCTCCCTTTCACCATCATCTTGTCTTCCTCACAAACACCTCCCCTGCTGCTTCGCCTTCCTCTCTCTGTTCCCCGTCTGGTCAGCTCCTCCTCCTTTCTTTTCTGCATATTTTTTTTCCCCCACTCACACATCTGTCTCCTCTTCCTCGGTTTCTCTCTTTCAGTGCAACTCAACGTCAATTCAGCAAACTTTATTGGCATGAATGTCATGAAAATCTTTCCTAATTATTTGCCGAAATGCCAGAGCCTCTCAAAAGGATGCTCTCTTCCACCGAGAAAAAAAAGAAACTAACCACATTAGTAAATAAATCTCTTTCTCTGTCTCAATGCGTCTGCAGTTGGTTTTTATGTGGCCAGAGATGGCAGGGGTTCAAACTGTGATGGAGTGCCAAGATGAAGGCTCCATCACCATTATTATTATTCATGATTTAGACGCATAAAACAAGTCCTTCGTGAAGTAAACAGGACATGCCCGTGGTAAAGAGAAGCCTTGGCCCTTCCGCTATAAATTGCCTTTGCAAAAGGACACTTTGATATTCTGAGCTTTATTAGGATGCCCTTTCTTTTGGCATTGTAAGAGAACGTAAACTGCCATTCCGAATTAGATTTAAAGCCCATGGGTGATGGGAAGAAAGTTGTGGAGCAATGGGAGATGATAGAAGACAGATAGGGCAGGGGTTTACAGTGAGAGATGGCAATAAATCAGCATGTAAATAGTTATTAAAAAATCTCCTGCTTGTCAACAACTCAGCAGAAAGGCAGGGGCGTAATGACTTTCACCGCATTTGATTAAAAATAGATGGACTTATTCAATGAACAAGTAAATATGAAGTCTGAAAACATGTCCGTTGACAAGTACATGCTTTTTTCTCCTCTTTTTTTGACTTGCTGTTTCATCATTCCAATCTCCCGCATAGTCACAGGCAGAGAGCGACAGCAAGATGAGAGCAAATGGAAAATGAATAAGCAACAGCTCATGTTTATTTTGGTAGGAAACAGAACTGAGGAGATAGTAGACGGAGGGGTTGCCGAATAACAAAAGGGACAAAGGGATGCAGAAATGAAATGCAACTGCTTCACATATTGATAGAAAAAGGCCCAACACTACCAGTCAGAAATATCGAGCTGCTCATTAGTTGAACTGTATCCAGCAGCGACTAGTGATTTTCTTGACACTTTCCCCACTCAGACATATTCTGAGAAAGACACCAGTTGAGAATGAATGATTAAAACAGATGACGGCTAACTTAATGACATAGAAAACAGATGGAGCCTGCTTTTTTCAACAGAAAATAAAGGGACGACTATGTAAGCGAGGTGCTAACGAGCTACTGGATGATAGAAGGACTGTATTTTTCATTTAGTTCAAGCCACCATGGCCTTTAAGGTGCATTCCCCGACGGGTTTGAGTGTTTAGAAAACAAAGATGCGAGGACGAAAGAGGATATTGACAATGTGTCTGGGAAGAGACGCGGATACACTGTGAAATCTCTGCTCAATCCACTCGTCTCCGGGTATCAATAGCAAAATGTCCTCGGGGATCTCCACTTAGATCAGACTCTTTCTTTGGAGCTTTATATACTGCAAGGCTTGTAACAATTTGTAGCACTGTTGTATGGTAGCTTGAATTAGGTACGGCTTACATGGAATCAATGAGGGCAGAATGAATGAGAAAATAAATAGCAGTTTCACATTTTTTATCCTCAGTTGAAATGTCTGCATGCTGAGGCTTTCAGGCTGGATAGGTCTTTGAGTCATGTTTTTTTTTTTGTGGGTAAAGGTAAGCAAATAATGTAGTCTAATACTACATGTGATGGCCTCACCAAGCACCACACAACAGATAACACTGCAACACACACCATCATATACAATCAGGATTAACATTTCAAGCATTTTCCTTTATCAATTATTATACAATCAATAGTCATCATTGTAATAAACATGAATTACTTAAAGCTCATATAATCAATACTATTACATCAATAATGTTTGCTAAGTCAACTCGCAGTTGACTGTGTTGACCCTTTCAGCTTCACAGAGCTTATCTCTGCTTTTAAAATCATTATCATGGTTTTCTAGCCTGTAAACGCTCCCACTGCTCAGTTGTTGCTTGCAGAAGGCAGATGTTTTAAGTGAAAAAGCCTTTAAAAAATCCCTGATTCCTGCACAACACCAAATGGCAGACAAAGTAAGTCACTAGCTAGCGAACATAGTTGAGCTTTTAGCAGCTAAAGAGTCAGACATTTCCCTCAAGAGATGGTGAAGACCAAAAACAGACTCCAAATGAATGACAATGTTGCTCCATATCTACTAGATGTGTAAATGGTCAACTGTTTGCTAACAGTACCACCTAAAATGTTCCTTTTTAGACTTCACTGAAGGGAATCAAGTGACACTGCAACAGCAAATATCTGTAAACTGTTAAACTCCTCCATTCCAAGTCTGTGTGAGTACCTATGGTGGCTGCAAAACCCACGCACAAGCCAGTGTTTGGTTTATCCTTTCTAAATTATTGTAGAAACATGGCCATGGAACATGATGACATCTGTAAAAGAGGACCCATACCCTAGGTATAAATGGCTCATTCAAAGGTAACGAAAACACAGTGATTCTCATTTTAGGATGACTATACACCAATGAAAACATCTATGTTTATTATATTTAATATCTGCCGTATTCTGCAAATAAACCCCCATAAATCTTACACACTGGACCTAAAAGATAGTAAACATATCATACCGTAGCTATGACCATGGTGAGTTGAGGGTTATTTGTTGACTGTAGCAAGTCCAGCTGCTAAAAATGCTAGCTCAGATGAGATAAACGTCTTGTGGGAACATTACTGGCCCAGGGAAATCTAAAACATTTAATTTCCAACAGTAATTTGCATTAGCAAGCAATGCAATTTTTGTTTGACTTTGTGGAAGAGTACTGCTGGCTGGCAGGTTTTCACAGTGTTACTTGATGGAGTACTTTTTTGTTGTAACAAGTAACATAAGGCATTAGTTTTAGTTATGTTTTTTAAATAAGTAACCCATTACTGTTACAGGTTTTACCACATTTCCACCAAGACCAAGTGCCGCCTGCACCTGTACCAGAGGAGACTCTGAGGGTGATTTGTTGATTCGAGACAGAGCACAGATGTAGCTTAAAGTTTTGGCTGACATTGAAATGTCTTTGAAGGACTCCCTAGGCTATCTTGATCTATCTCTTCTTCTTTTTCTTTGAACTCATAATCAGTTACAGATTATGGGCCATAGACTAGGCTGTACAATGACAGAAGAGTCAGTACATTCAAAGGTAGGCATACAGTAGGTTA
>JAJHUR010085868.1:0-12199 GCA_027495735.1 Lutjanus campechanus | reverse complement strand
GCCAGAAAATAGATCACATTGATAAATAAATCATCGTTTGTACAGCATGTAAATGACAAAACACAGAACAGAGCAGGACACCACAGAAAACATGATAACATCAGGTGAGAGTGTGGGGTAGAAATGTGTTTGTGTGTGTGCTTTATATGAATGAGTATTTACAGTAAATGACCACAGAAGAGTACAGTGTGTGTGTGAGTGGTGTGTTAGCAGGTGGTGTGTGGGCTTTCACTTTGACTTTTCATTATTTAAAATGGATCTAAAGCAGAAACATTCCCTTCCTATGTGGTCTGTATCACTCAACAAGCAGAGAATTAGACATAACTTTGTGTCTACACAGTGAGACTGTGTGTGTGTGTGTGTGTGTGTGTGTGTGTGTGTGTGCGTGTGTATGATGACGTGTGTGTTGGCTAAAATATGTTTCTGCATCTGTGTTTTCATCTGCGTTTGTATATATTAGATGTATGTGAACGTGTATGCCTGCATTGTTGAGGTCTTATCTTCAATTGTGCGCATGTGAGAGTGAGAGCCTCCCTTCTCTACATTCAGAGATACAGTGTGTTGATAAAGCTTTGAAATTGAGCCAAAAAAAAAAAAAAGCTGTTCTTTTTAAATAATTTCAGCTGCGATGGAAACATCATTAGTCATCCAGACATCAGTGCACATTATTCTTACGCTGGGGGAGGCGGGCAGAGGGACCATCATTCTTCAAAACATTTTCCTGTACAAATGTTATGACAACCATGTCATTTTTCACATATTTTTAATACCGCAAACACTCTTAAATATTCCGTCTTGGGGAAGATAATCTGTTGGTTTGAGTTTTTGACAAAATGCCAACAGTTACAACAGCTTTGACCTTCCTCGCTGTAGAGCCGACCTCCATCATGCCTGTTCACCTTTTCTCTCGGTTTCTCACCTACTCTTCTCTTTCCTCCACCATTCTTTACTTCCTCCCTGATCCTGATTCAAGCTGATGTTTCTCTGGGTAATCCTGTTGACACCCCCTGTGGGAAAATGTGTTTCTCACCACCCAGCAAGAAAAATAACAAAACTATTCCCTCTCTGTTTCAGAGTGAGGTTGTCACAAAGCCTTAAGTCAACTGGAGTAACTTTGCCAATGAATAGTGGATAAAGGTTTGGTCTGTGCCCAACAAATACTTAATTACTTTTACGATTGAAGAGCTTTTCTTTAAAGATATACATACATTTCAATCTGCAAAGGATTTCCTCAAGAAATTTAGAAATGTCATAAATATAAATTGTATTTTTTGCACAGCTCAACCTGACACTGTGCCCCATCTTCTTTGGCATTGCCAATACTAATAAAAAATAAGGAAACATGTTTCCAAATGTATTACCGACATCTTGTACAAAGATTTTGCATTATATTATGAATGTTACATTATTATTATTATTATTATTATTATTATTATTATTATTATTATTATTATTTTACCTCTGACAAGAAAAAAAAGAGAAAAAGGCATCTATCATAGATCCATTGATACAGGCCAAATTCTACATGATTGATTGATTGATTGATTTTATTTATTTAAGTGTCTTGCACCAAGTGGTGCCCAGCCCATATGGGCTTACAAGACACTAAACATAACAACAGCCTGGAGGGCCACATGACAAATCAATAACAACAAGATCACAAATTCCAAAAAGAAGAAAAGCAAACATTTCAGAACAGCCAAATTCCATAACAAAAACTTATTATTATGTTGGATACAACATTCTTTGTCTTAAATGCCAAGCATTTTCTACAAATCTTGCCAAGGCAAAGGTCTCCTCTTTAAAAAGCCAACGCAACATCTCACCTTCAGACAACCAAAATAAATCAGGATTTTTCCACTGAATTTTTTCAAACAGATGGTTCACAACCGAACTATTTCACATCTCTGTTTCACAAGACACGACACCCATCCCATGTCCCCTTCAATAGCCCCCTTAGCAGTATATTTATGAACCCCAAGAAAGCATCTCATGGCACAAGTCTGAAGAGCATTACTGACAGGGCTATCTTTAAAACCCCACACACCTGCTGCATAAAATAAAATTGAGCCAACCATTGAATCGTAAAGTTTTGAAAATGTCAAAAAACCGAGGTCAGGGCACGATTTCATTTTACACATTACAGACCCTAAAGCTCTCCCAGCTGACTCAGCCAATGATTTTCTTCCATCAGAGAAAGTCACATTTTCATTAAAAACAAAACCAAGATATTTGTATGACTCAGCATACTTTAAAGGCCTTAATCCAAACTGAAATATGTGGTCGCTCTGCTGCTCACAGGGTTTTCTAAAATGTAAGATCCGAGTTTTCTCACTATTGATGGCAAGTTGCCATTTACTACACCATGAACTCATAATATTCAGCATTTTTTGTAGATTAATCTCATTTTCAGCAAGCAAAACAATATCATCCGCAAATAACAAAATACTTAAATTCAAATCATCAATTGGAATGCCCAAATTGAGCTGCTTGATTTCTTGAGCTAAATCATTTACATATGTAAGTTTTGAACAGCACATAGTAAAAAGACCATAAAACTACTGTATGAGCTTGTGTTGCCTGTAGTATGTGTGTACATTATGCAATTACAAATTGTGCCTGCATTATTCCTTTTCTTCTTCTTCTTCTTCTTCTTCTTCTTCTTCTTCTTTTTATTGCTACTACTATTTTACAATTTTTATGCATTAATGTTTTATTTGTATTTCTCTCTCACCTTCTCACTTGTGACCGCCTCCTTGGCATGTTTGAAAGTAAAACTTTTGCACGTTATTTTATTGTCGTGTGTAATTTGTTCAATAAAGAATTATTTTTAAAAATCATTCTACAGCAACAACACATAATATCCAAATGGGACACACTAAAAGAAAACAGAGAAACACAGTGGAAGCACTAAAAGGAGCACCAGGGGCAAGGACTGATAGATAAAGTGCAAACTTTCCTATTTGCTCTATTTGTATGTGCTATGTGCTGGTCTTGTCTGTGTTAAAAAGAAAACTTAACTTGAAAGATGTTGTTTGGGGACCTGTAAAAGCGACATTTATAATCACATTTTAAATGCTAGCCAACTAGCTAATCCACAACAATTGTTAGCCAGAAAGTTTGCCTCTTTTGGTAACGTTTTGCTAAATTTGCTAACTAGCTAACAATTGACGAAAGCAGGGAGTGTTTTGCTACAAAGCATAAACTAGCTAACTAGCAGGTTGACAATTGATGTAGATTTGCTAGCTATGTAGATATCTATCATTACACAAACATTAGCTAATTTAAGATGTGGCTATATAAATGTCGCTTTTACAGGTCGCCAAGCAACATATTCTATCTATTTTTAAAGTTTGGTTTTCTTTTCATCATAGACAGGTCTACCTGGCAGGAAACAGAAAAAGAGAAAGTTGACCAATGTTCCAAAAGGGTGAGACTTAAGAAGGATCAATTGTTTTTCCACTTCTCTTCCTTTCTTACATTTTTTCCCATCTTTCCTTTCTCTCTTCTTGCTCTTCTCTTCCAGCTTTTTCTTCATCTCTCTGCTGACTTCTTGCTTTCCATCCTCCCTGAACTCTTCTTCCATCCTCCCACCTCTTCTTCTCCCTCAATTTTTAACTCATCTATTCCCTCTCCCGCCTAGTACCCACACTTTTCTTCTTGTAAAATCATAAAACTGCAATCATTTGTTCTTTACTGGAGCTGTCAGGCAGCTCATATCAAGGGGGTGGAGGGGAAAAAAACAAAAACACAGAGGGAGAAAGTCAGAGAAAGAAACTCAGAGACAAACAAGGAGCTGAAACAGAGCAACAAGATGATCATCAGCGGGCATTGAGATAAATCTGAAATTGGAGAAACGCAGAAAGACGGAGGGAGAAATGAGCACACAGATGTGAAGATGATTTCTCCTGGGATAGGGAAAGAAGATCCACTGTGTTCACATCCAAAATCAGACACATTACACAGATTTTCAGAGAAAGGATGAAAGAAAATATAGTAAAGATGTCTTATTCAGAGAGACTTCAACTGATACAGAAAGGAAGAGTGAAAGACAAAAACAAAAGAGAAGAAAAATGTAGACCACTCTTTGATCCTTCCCAGGCTGGGGCAACACTCCTGGTAATCTGAGGACTTGATTGAGAACACTTCATGTGATTGGTGTAACGTTACCCTCTGTGACCTCCCTAAGCACTTAACGAGGAAATGACCGCCACACTCTGGGTAATTTGTGCCAATTAACTACCATGGCAACAACTGATGTAAGGATATCAGCTGTCCTTTAATCAGGGTACTGACATGGTCTCAGGTAATGCTGAGAAACGTGAGAATTTATGTACACATAATGACTCATAAAAACACACACGTTCACACACAGACACTTTCTGTTACAGTAGACATTCCCATGGTGACCTCACTGAAACAAAACATACCGAAAAAAGTAGGTTTTCAAAACCATATGCATGTAATTTATGAATGAAAATATGTTTTTTAGTTTTCCAAGGTAACACAAATAACCTCAGAATTTTGAAGAAAATGGTTTCTTACAACTTGGGTGTTATTTTTTGGATTTTTGGCCATTATTTCTTTCTCTTATGACAACACTGTTCCCCCAAAAGTAGCTGCAAAGATCTGGAAACACGAAACATTACATATATTATATGTAATGTTTATTTAAAGTTGAAACATCACAGAGAGTTGGCCTTCATTACAATGGTTTAAAAGATACAATATAAAAACAAAGATAAAAATAAAATTAATAAGGTAAAAGAAAGCAATTAAAACAACATGAACTGTTCATAAAAATACAAGATACAAATACTAAAACAATTCAAGTAAAACAGAGGTAGTGTGGTTATTGATCATGGACTTGAATTCATGTAGGGGTACTGATTTTTAGGGTGTTTTGTAAAGAGCTCCAGATGGTCGGGGCACCAAAAATAAAAGCAGAGGATTACCTTCAGCATCATAGTTTAAAGCACAGGGACACTTACAAAGCTGTCTTTTGTCTTTTTTTGTCTTTTCACAGCACTTTAACCCCAGTCTCCAGGCTCCTTTGAGCAATCCATGCACCTGACCACCTCCATACTGTACACAGTATTTATCACTCTTTATACTTCTCCTAAAATAATTACTATTACCACTGGAGGTCACCGTAAACGTCAATGTAAATGTAGTAAGCAGCCTGCATTGACATCGGACCAGTGGCAGCTGGTCAATAGAGGGCGCTAGGGCGCCGCCCCACCTCTCCCCACATCCTAAAACTTCAGTCAAGAAGACTTAATTACTTTAAAATATATACTGTATATTTCTTTCAATGAGCAACATCAATATTGTGTAGTTAGTGAGTAAAATTTATAATCTGCACAAAAATGTGTTGTTAAAAATGTTTTACGATGTCCAAAGTTACGGATAGGTCATGTGTTTCCAGCTTGGGGTGAAATTTTTTTTTAACTCTTGCTGTAAGTTGTACATGCACAGGTCGATCCTCTCAATGCAAGAGATAGGAGCTTGGTGAGGCGCACAAACCTGCGCCCTCAGCATTCATCTGAATGCTATTAGTTTACACAACGTCAACCTCTGGATGGCAGGAGCGAGTGACTGGCTCGATCTACTGTGTATCTGATAATTAATACAGCAGAGTGAGATGTGTTGACAGTTGGAAGAGATTAGCTCATCAGCTGATAGAACGGAGACATAAAATCCGTGAAGTCACTATAAATGTGTTTTGAGGGGAGAACATTGCAAGAGAAACTCAGAGTTAAAGAAACTGATCAGCCCGACATCATAAACTGAAAACAATGAGAGGAAGATGATAAACTCTCTGTGGAGAACATAGTGAGAGTGGAAGTCACACTGGGACCAGCTGATCATCTTAGAGGTGAGCTGTGCTGGATAAAGTATTCAGACCCTTTAGTTCAGTAAAAACACCAATACACACTGTGAAAATACTCCACTACAAATAAAAGTCAAAACCATTCAAAACCTTACTTGAATAAAAATATGTAAATATTATCAGCTGTTCTCAGTATGAAAAGTAAACGTAACCACTGTGTAGTAAAATGTTCCCTGTCAGTAACTAGTGACTGTATCTGTCAGGCAAGTGTAGTGGAGTAAAAAAGTTAAGTAGAACTATAAAGTAATATAATATGGATCTAATTCGAAATTGGACTTAGGTAAAGTACTTGAGTAAATGTACTTAGTTACATTCCCCCACTGGAGATTACAGAAGCTGAATGTGTTAGTCTTTTACAAACTTTTAAATAGTTTTGTGCAGAAAAGTGGACACACACTTTAAAGTAAGCATTGTATATAAATCTGTCAAAGACATTTAACCACAAAGTCACTGTGAAATTTACATCTCTCTGGGAGAATTTATGTGCAAAAAGTAAATTTTAAGCCACAAGATGACAATTTTTAATTAATTAATTAATTAATTAATTCTTAAATCTTCTTATTTTCTAACAGGTTTTGGTGTGTTCATAATTTTCTGAAGGTTTGTGGTATCAGATTTCTTCCACACTTACTGAGGTACGTTTTGTTTCCTTTAGTCTTTTATCATAAGTTGTAAAATAAAATATCATATAAATAAAATATTATAAAGGATTTACACAAATTGAAGTATCTTAACTTACCTCAACTAAGCAAGTTCCATTAGGTTATAAAACATGTTCATTTAGTTCTGCGAGTACAAATAAAGGCCCTTTTCGTACATTAAAATACACTGGTGCAATATGTTAACATTTTCAGTATAGCCCCCCCCCCCCCAGAAAAATTCCACCACTTCTGCCGCCACTGCATCGGACCTAGATGCTTGTTTTTCTGGTGAGGACAGGCTGCATATTTCAGAGGATAAATGAAAACCTTAAACGTACTCGTGGTGCTAGAGGGAAAATCAGGGGATCTCCAAAGTCGTTAAAATTCATCCTCTGGGCACCATGAATGCCTGTACGAAATTTCATGTCAATCCATCCCGTACAGGCCACTGATATTTCAGTCTGGACCAAAGTTAAGTGACGATAGACTTTGTTAAATCTTCTGAAAACACACCTGCTGCCAATGGTAGAGGATGCGGGGAAGGTGGAAGAGCTAAATTGCATACAGCAGGCAGTGCTGGATCATCGAAGGGCGGTGTGATGTTTGACAGCCTAATAGGGACCATTCTGATAATGAGGCCCGAATAATTGGACGACATATGAAACATGTGATCATGCACCTGCTTGAACTACCTTATGGCTGAAATTATGACAATAGGTTGTATTTCTTTTATGAACTCTTAGAAATGTGTGTGGACATTGTTTGTCATTAATGTATATTTCTTTAATGATTTATAATATAGTAGTCATTTGAAAAAAAAAAAAAAAGATTTTTTTTTCAGTATTTATATTGACAAACAGCCTGTATCACCTTCTCTTCTACTCTGTTTTGCATGCTTTGCCTTTAAGCTGAATTTAGCTGTGGAACTGCTGGATTTCATCACACCCAGAGGGAAATAGCTGTAAGGCATAAAATTGGAAGTGTTTCACTGTGCACGAATCACACCACTGCCATTATTCAAAATGACAGTTAAAACCTCTTGGAGCAGGTTTCTGCCGTTATCAAGGGTTGTTACTGGCTCCTGTCCCTCTTCTTACTTTTCAAAACACATTCACATGCCACAGGAAGCAACAGGGTTTACGGGAAACGTGGTCTTAATTTATGAGGGAAAAAAATGTTACAAGTAGCACCTTTAATATACTTTATGAGAACCAACTTAACACAATTGTTCTTACACAGTAAAGCCGACCCATGTGGTTCGTAGCTGGACGAAAGCCGGCTTGAATCCCTCTGCTCGCTTTGGAAATCTGTTTCAGGAAAGAATGAGTAATGCTCTCATTTCTTTCAGCAGTATGATATTGAGATGATTGAGGCAGGTAACCCCCAGCAGTAGAAGCAGAGGACTATGGTCAGTGGTGGCAAAAGTACGCACATTATTTACTCAAGTGGAGGTACAGACACTTGTGGAAAAATGACTGGAAAAGTATAAGTACTGATTCAACTTCTTTACTCAAGTAAAAGTGAAAAAGTATAAAAGTAAATGTAGCCCTCTGAAGGACGTTTACTGGCTGTTTCTGTGCAAAACTAACTGAACCCCACTTTGTCTCTGTGGTCGAGTCTACAGTGTAGCTCTCTTGTCTGTTTTGTCCCCTTTTTTTGCTGCTTTTCATCTTATGACTTTTTTGTATTAAGTCTTTTTCATCTCATTATGTCGTTTTTATCTTTTCCATCTTGTTACGTCCTTATCACTTTGTTATGTTGTTTTTATCTTTTTATCTTGTTACGTCTGTTTTTGGCCCTATGTCTTGTTAAAGGCTAACTTCGGTTTTTTGACACCTGGACCTTATTGTTAGAATTAAATACGCTCTTAGACTCACCCAGACAATTTTGGTGGAGCTCGGAGCCGTTTTCGAGCAATTTAGATCATCCGTAGCCCGTAGCCTAGTGCCGGCTCTACTCAGCTGCGCTGCTGCGGCGCACGTCTATGACGTCACCAAAACTTACCCATCCTTGGTCATCCTTGGTCATCCTTGTAAAGCCCCGGATGACCATAACAACGAAGTCGAGCTGACATGGTAATAACACTGGCCATTCATTTATAAAATATAGGTGAAATGAGCGAGTTTCGCAGCAGATAATGTCTAATTTAGGGGCTTCGATTTCTGGCCCCGTCCGCTACTATGGCATGAGAAAAAACGCCGTCGGATGGATCTAAATTGCTCGAAAACGGCTCCGAGCTCCACCAAAATTGTCTGGGTGAGTCTACGAGCGTATTTAATCCTAACAATAAGGTCCAGGTGTCAAAAAACCGAAGTAAGCCTTTAAGTCTTTCATGTCTTTTTGTCATTATTTTTGCCTTGTTACATCATGTATTTTATATTTTTCATCTTAATTTTTTGTAAGTTTTGTCTTTTTCATCATCATGTGTTTTTTAAAAATCTTTTTATGTCTTGTTAAGTCTTCTGTCTTTTTGTCATTACATCTTTTTTGTCTTGTTACATTGTTTTTGTCTTTGTTTTCATCTTGTTATATCTTTTATGATGTTTTTTCTCTTGCTATGTTCTTTTAACATGGTTGTCTTTCTTGTCTTCAACAAAGAATTGTCTTTTGTCCCATCCATTCAGTCTGAAATTGCTCTTGATGTTGGGAAGGTGGAAATGTTAATGTTGTAGAAAGTAAGTAAAAAGGTGTCAGAAAAATAAATACCCAGGTAAAGTACAGACACCAGAAGACTCTACTTAAGTACAGTAATAAAGTATTTGTACTCAGTTACTTCTTACCTCTGACTATATGGTTGTGGTTGTGTGGAAACGAGGTTGCATGTTCAGCAAGCTTCCCCTGAATAAATAAAGGTTAAAAAGAAAGTCAACATGCCGATGTTTCCAGCCCAGCACTGAGTCATCTCTGCTGGGGTTGGTCGCCCTTGTCAGCTCGTCTGGTGTCTGGTGGCATGAGGCGAGAGCAGACGGATGACAGTTCAGCATTTTTGAGTGCTGTATGCCTCCTCTCTTCCTCCTCGTCCTCTGCTCCTGAGCTCTCCACATGGTTTTCATTTTCTGCGCAGGCCGCAATGTCAGAAATCACTACATCTATTGCAAAAAGTAGTTTTGTTTTTCGTCTATATTTAGTCTGCTTTTCAGTTTTCGATCCACTACTGACAGATATTAAACAGATAGAAAAGGAGGAAAGAAACAGAGACCCCCTGAGGTATTTCCAGTCTGTCTTTATCTCCTCTGTGCTTCTGTCCATTGTGGCAGAGGGGAAGTGGTTTCTGCAGTGTGGGCCACGTTGGCTACAAACACCAGAGACAGACAGATAATTACACTGTCAGGCTGGGGAGATCCTGCCATTGTGCAATCTGTGTGTGTGTGTGTGTGTGTGTGTGTGTGTGTGTGTGCATGCAGACACATCCATGCTAATCTGTTATTTGTTTTTAAGTGATACAATTTGTCTCTGTTTTATTTTATCAGCAACAACCCTTTTCACACTGAACCAGTCTGGGCCAACAGCATGTTTAAACCCTTTTAACCCGCTCCTCTTGACTCTGGCCTTTGTAGTGCTTCGCACACACATATTCTTTGGCTAAATCCCAAGTCTGGACTTCCCTGGGAGAGCTCCGGCTCTGAACCGCACGCTTGCTAAACCGAGGCGAGCTGGGAGATGTCCCTCAGAAGAAAATGAACAACTCCAGGACGGCTCCCATGAGAATTTCTGGAGCTCTACATAAATTATGTGGCTTTTCAACACGTGACTGTCAGTGTTTCACCACACTGGGTGGCACTCTAACTTTCAGGAGACGATTGTGAGGAACGCTGTGAATGCTTCATTGCAAACCTTTGGAGAACACTTTGCTAACACAGAATCCAGTGGTTACATATTTTCCTAAGTATCAAACTTGTGGAGCAACACAACCTGAAAGAATAATTTGATAAAATACAAATAATTGGTTTTAAAAGGCATTAAAATGATGTTTTTCTTTGACAGCTGCATTTAAGTGCCTTTATCGCTCCAAGCTGTTTCAGTGAGACTAGACTGTTCAACAGCCAATCCAGGACTATGCAGTAAGCTGCAAAAATGAGGGTGAACACACAGGCTCTTAACACTCAGTCTGCCCACCATGCATAGCGGGGTACACACAACAGTTTGCTGATAAACCTTTGTCCATTTTCTGACAACTTGCCAGACAATCTTAGCTGGCCCTTTGACCATTTTCAAATTCACAATGTAAATAAATTGATTTACACTGCTTTTCCCCAGTGAGACATCACGATGGGATCTAATCACCAAAGACTTTACACATTTCTCCTCCAGATTGTGCACATGTCAAATTAAATATATTTTGTAAAGTCAGAATGAAGACTCTCCTGATTGAAATTCCAGTGTTGTATGACTGAATAAATGAGGCTGTTAGTAACAGAGAAGGCTGATCTTTCGGTGACGGCCTCTCAGGCCGTGCAAAGTACAGTAGGATCAGACTGAGCTCTGCAGTGGAAGACGACTCTTCACTGAAGAGGAGCAAAAGTTATGCAGAAATTAAGATAATTCTGCTCCCAAAAAATTGCATTGTACACTAAAGGAGCTTAAATATGCTGTTCATCCGGCCCCTGGGAGCAGTTTATTTTTCTGTTTTATTGTTTATGAATCATCCCAACGTTCCAGCCATGTTTAATGTTATGAACAGTATAAACTCCTTCAAATGTGTCCAAAGCATTTACAACTAAAATGTGGTTATTAAATGCACTAAAATATCTGTTTATCTGTAAATCCTTGCACCAATTTAATTAGGTTGTTAGGTTAGTTAAGTTAATAAGTCAGTTAATTTAAAAAATAAAGAATACCAAAGAAAGATAAGTTATGGGCCTTTTAATGATTATTCATTATATCTGATTAATAATGTTAATTGTGTGCTTATTAACTGACCCCTGGCCATTTCACAAAAGTGACTTTTGAGTAAAGCAACTTGAGTATCCCTGACTTATACAAACCTTCTCTGCCCTGATAATAGGTACAGGTACAGGTGGAACTCTTTATTCATTGTCCATGTTTCAGTGCCGTAAAGTAGGATACTTTCCACACGGGCTTTGAAAAAGTTGATGTTGGTTGCTCTCGAGATGTCTGACTGCCATATTGGATGCACTCCAAGCCTGTTCTTTCCTTGTCAAGAAGTCTTTTCTGATGCTGACTACATATGATCTTAGGTATTTGAAGATGTCGATTTCTTTGATGTCAGTACTGTTCATGGAGCGGATGGATGGATGATCCAGCTCTTGTTCAGAATCAGGCATTCTGTCTTCTTGGCATTTAGCATTAGGCCCACACGCCTGTATTTGTCAGAAATTCCTTGGTGGGACCATCAGTGCTCTGGACAAAACAAGTAGGGTTCTCGTACATCACTGCTATTGCTTTCACAAATCTCCTTTCATCAGAGATCTCCTTGCATCAGAGCTGATTCCTCCGTCTGGATTTAGAACCAGGGCGTCATTTATTATGGTCGTATCCACAGATGACTTGGATGACCTGGTGGTGGCAGGGGCTTTAACCCTGGTGCGACTATATTGTGTCTTCATCATCTTGTCGTCTACTATGGTGTACTGAGAGTGCAAATTCTTGGGTCTCACAGTGGGTCTCACTACAAGGCAGCAGTCTTGTAACCCTGATGAGGGGG
>JAJHUR010085867.1:0-18735 GCA_027495735.1 Lutjanus campechanus | reverse complement strand
TAAAAGAGAGCACACACACACACACGGAACAGAGACACACACACACACACACACACACACACACACACACACAATATACACCAATACACACCCAACTAGTGATAGGGTGTATTACATATTACAAGCTGTTAAGTCTGCAGTCAGAACAGATGTTTATTCATGACAAGCACAGGAGGAGAATGTCAGGGCATACCTGCTGCTTAGTAAGCACGCACACACACACACACACACAAACACACTTGCACACACACACGCACAGGCTGTTATGTATATGTACACGTATGGGGGGTTATCGTGGGGGCAGAAGCGGGGTCACTGCTTTGTTCAAGGGTACATTAGCAGTGGTGGGTCACATGAATTCCTCTTTAAAGAATAAGTCTGTTTATGTCTGGTAGGGCTGCAAAATTAACAGCAATATTCTCGATAATCACAATATGGCCAAGAGCAATATCCAAATCGCAGAGCCAGAGTCAAATCGCTTTCTTTTTTTTTTAATTTGAAAAAGGAAAAACAGCATAATGAGGTACTATTTGGACACCAAATTTAGGGGCTTGGTCCTAAAATATGTTAACTGTAAACTCACTGTAAAGGCTCTGCTACACTAAACTGAACAGAACCTTAACAAGTATCACTGGTTACACTTGTGTTTATGCTACTATTTCATGTCAAAATGGCCGCTGTGACAAAGATCTCTTACAGTTTAAACAAACCAAACCACTGTCCTCTTCTCACGACCATCATCGACAACATAATCCTTGACTCCAAAGTTTATGATTTTTGGACTCCATGATAGCTGCCATGTGCGCTGGCCTCTGCTGGTCTGTTGCATCCCAGTCAGTTGCCAGGGTTGCCTGCATTGCACTAGAAATCACCCGATCATGTTTCAAAAACAAACGGTAACTACTCTCAAGATTTAGAAAAATGCTCATGTTTAATTAAAAGAGTTTGATTGAGTCGTCGGTCTCATATAGTCATGGACACGAAGACAAAGTCAAGCAAGTCTCAAGTCCTCAAACTAACTTAAAGTCTGAGTTTCGTCGTGTGACTTGAGTCCCCCAACTCTAGTGAGAGGGGGTCTGCCAGGGCTTCTGCTGTTTGTCAGTGGTAGCTGACATATGAAATAGACCTCAGTCTATTACATCATGGTCAGGTCAGATAATTCGGTTGAATTTAACTTTTAAGTCCAAGCAGACACATAGAGCAGTTTTTACACACAATATATGTTCTGTCTGAAATATCACCTGAACAGGAATCCATGTGATTATGTGATTATATCCTCTTTAAAGCAGAAATCATAACCCCAAATTTAGTCCTGCTCATGTGACCTGAAACGATCAGTTTTTATCTGAGCCATGTTGTTTTTGAAGGAGTGCCTCAGTTCAGTTGTGAGCGGCTCTACATCACCATGGTTGCGTCTCTACTGTCCAATCAGAACGGATGGAATTAAATAGAGGGAAGCTGACCAGATCTTGTTGATGACAACCTGGAACTGATCCGCAGGGTTAGTGAGCACTCTGGGGTTTTGGGCAACATCACTCTCATTGCTGTGTTCTACATTCTTGATTCACTGAAGTAGCTTGTTGAAAGAGTAGTTTGTTGAAATCATGAGTGTTTCTGAGGTGACTGTGTGTTCCCTAGCAACAGTAAGATGCCTTTTTACTGCAACCCCCACCCCCAACCCCCGAAAACAAACCAAAAAAAATCTCAAGTGTGATCAGGATAAGAGGTGCAGTGGGCAACTACTTCTAGTCTAGAGTACTTGTAGAAGAAGAGGACGTTTGGTTTCATTTCAAGTTGCCTGGGAGGCTCAGGTCACTGCTGTGTGCAGTGTTAGAAAGCAAACAGGTCAAGTGAAAAATATCATTGGAATAAAATAATTTGCTTGTGTCTGAAAAGCCAAAATTTACCCACAGATATCAATTTAGTATTTAAATATATTCATGTATGAATCTTGAGAACAGCATGAATTTTATATTAGTTCCATTAAATAACAATTTATAGTTGACAAAAGGTGTCTTGCTCAGTGTAAGGTTAAGATGAGCCCAGTAAAGTGTATTTATTCAGTAAAGTGTATTTATTCAATAAGTGGTCCACATCCAATGACTTTCTGACATTTAAATATGAATAAGGAAAATTATCAGCAACATAATGCATGAATAGACAATGGACCTGGGTTGGCTGCACAGAACAGTCCTGGAGCATTATTATTTAACATTAGGGCTGTAAACCCCTGCGTGTGATCCGAAGACTAAATGTAATCACCAGGGTTTTACTGTCATTGACTGAGGGAACTAAGTATTAGCAGTGGATCTGCACTGTGTTTTACTCTGCAGCGCATCTCTGGGTTGCAAAAAGAGAGACTGATTGATTTAAAAGCCGTCACATCGCCTCCATTGAGCGAAATCCTGTAGGCTGTGACTTTGGGCATTTTCACTGGTGTAGCTGGAAAATTGGGCATGCTGTAGTCACAGAAATATATCATAAGACTGTGATATTTATCGAAACTTTGGCGATATTTTCTTTTTTGTTAATCCAAAAATGATCTAATCCAGAAAACGTTAACGTCACTGTCCAACAGCAGCAATTTTGATTCAATACTTCAAACACCAACCAGATTTGTGCCTGATACCAGACTGAACTGTCAGCTTGGTTCACTCCACATCTTCAGAGAATCAGACAACCCAATGGAGCGAGCGTCTAGACCCAAGTAACGCTGCCTTCATAATCACAAGTTCCATTTGAAGGCAGCACCTGACCCGGCAGCTGTGACTGCAGTTGAGTAGTGAATGCAACTGCTATCCAGTGGATTGATTACCTCGTGCTTCTAGCTGTTAATCAGGTTTTAATACTCTACTTATACTGTCCTACAAAGTGACCATAAACCAGGAGCTCGGTCTATCTTTTATTCTGGATTTTTTTAAAGGTGTGTGCTCACATTCAATCTGCATGAAATCTCCCAGGTAAATCATCAGTACAAAATTTAAAAACAATATTAGAGAATATGTGGCTCTCTGACAAAAAGTCAAAGGTCTAAGATTAGGTACATAAGAAGATCACAGTAAATGTTACCTTTGGAAAGAAACATGCAATGAAAATTCTGCAACATTTGTAGTAATGAGAGGAGAATGTGTAAGATGAAAACACAAAGTGCAGCTTTAATCACAACCATATTTTGTTCTCAACTGCACCAACAAAGAATTTTTAATTCACAACCGCTCTGACTCGGACCTCCGACTGGGTTCTTCTCCATGGCAACGTGGCTGAGGCTCATGGGTATTGAAGGATTTTGAGCCATCTGCCATGTCAAAATGACGAGCAAAACATGATTACTCAGAAATAAACATGAGAACCATAATTTCTCAGAAATGAAGTTGAAATAATTATAATCCAAAACATAAGCCTATATTACTGTTACATTATCCAAGACAGTCCGATACAAAATACAGAATGGGCTGTAGCACTTTCTGACCTTGCCGCCCATCTCACTTTTAAGCTGTGTTATGTCAAGGTGCAGTTTTCAATGAATTTCAGATTTGATGAAGTTTGGCAACGGGAACTTATTAGAGCTTTTTAAGCAAACTGTGTTTAAGCAGACACTCTGAAAACACTATTCTGTTCTATTCCATTCCATCTATGGTTGACAGGAGCCTTGTTTGGTGACCTGGCAGTGGTACTCACTAATGGAGTCTCTCTCTGTGTGTCACCACACACACATAAACACGCACACACACACACACACACACACACACACACACACACACACACACACACACACACAAAGTGCTGCAGAGAGGATAAGACTTGTGATTGCACTTCAGTGCTCTGCTGGTATTGCCAAATTGCCACCTTTACCCCCCTCCCCACGCGTCTCTGCCTCTCTCTGTCTCCTCCTCTGTTTGTGTCATCCAAAACAAAACACGAGCGAAGGACAGAAAAGGACACAGCAGAAAACACAAGGGTCAAAACATGACAGCTTTTCAGGACCTAGTGCTTTAAACGCACTGAAAACTCCACAGCATGACGAGACAGCTGAGTGAATCTGATGTGTAAAGTGTGACTGCATTTCCTGCTTTTTGCGACAATTTTCAATCAAATATAGCTACTATTTGACATGCATCTGTGCAAAACGGTTTGAATGAATTTCGAAGCACTATGAAGGTATGAAGGTGGGACCCTTTTAGATGATTCAAATCTCTCATTCAGAATCAAATCACAAAGAACCCAACAAACTGTAATTTGCATCAGAGCACTGTTATTAGACAACAAGCAGCTACACTTTGTAAGGAGTTTTGTTGACTATTAAGCTTTAATGTATGCTAGGGGTGCAACAGTATGTGTATTCGTCCTGAACTGCTTGGTACAGGATGTTCAGTTTGCTATGCAACTGCCTCAATGTGACCCAGTGGACAGGTGGACCAAGATCACCATTCTTTCATTCTCTTCATGTTTTCCACACCTGACCTCTCTGGTGTGGTTCAAACTAATGTTGTGATGATACCAAAATTATGACTTCGATATTATACCTGCCGCAAATATCTCAATACCGATACCGAAACGATGCCACGGCAAAAACCTAAAACACCAGAAAAATGTAATGATATATCAGATGACAGTCCTGACATGACAGAAATAAATGGCTTTAAAAATGGACAACGGAGGATAGATATTTACAATAAGTTATTGTCAGTTTAGCCATCAGATTTGTCTCGCCTTGAATACAAACTTTAATATTTCCGTTTGATAAACACAAATGACAGTAACTTTAAGGCTGGAATTTCTTGATGATAAAAGCTCAAACCAGGATTGTTAGCCTTCACACTACAGCAGTGCACTAAAGTAGACTGAACGCAAATCACAAAATACACTTCCTTATTAACAAAGGTCTGTGCCATCACCACTACTGACAGCATATAAATCATTTACCAGTGTTGCTGAGTTTAGCAGCTTGCAGGTCATGGCGAAGTTTACAAGTGTGAACGCTGAGTTAACATTACAGATGTTTGTCACATTGAGCTAAAAAGTTAAAGTCAAACCCTTCATTGTCTCGTCAAACCCTGATGGTGAAAAGGTTTGCTTGTCATAAAATAAATAATTCTTTTGACTCATATTTGTTGGCTTGTAGTGATGTTATCTATCACATTCGCTAACCAGCCCGTCACACTTTTAATTGCTTGAAAAGGTCGGCATGTCTGTCAGCGAGACGCTTTGCCAAATTGGACGCATTGGCTCCCTTTGTCCGTGTGGGTTTAAAACATCTTTTACTGATGGGCTCTGTGGTGTCTGTGGGATTGTCTTCATGTGAGCGAAATGATGACAAATTTTGCACATCAAGCCTGAAAGCGACCATCAATGGAGCGTCGGGAGCCATCCTCAACTGCAGAAATGGGGCACTTGACTCAAACAACAGTAACGCTGAAGCTAGGACTCAGGGGATGTCGACCTTAATGGGGAACGGAGAAGTGCTGGACCAGCAGGACTTTATACCGCTGGAAACCAATAGCAACGCTGCTTTGTGAACAAGCCGTGGACGGTCTGCAAGACTAGCATCTGTAACGTTACCAGCCATTCCTTTCGTTCTGCTTCTCACCATGAAAGTGGGAAAATGTTTGGCACGCCCACAGCATCTGGAGGGAATGAAAGCAGAGCGCAGACCAGCACGCACAGACACACACAGCGCCGCTGCTGCATGTGGAGCATTAAAGCTCTTATTAAAACGTTGTCATTCATGAAGTATCGGTACGAATAAAAAGTGGTATTGTATTATTTTCAACAGCTCCACACGACAATATTTTTCTAGGATCGATATACCGTGCAATACTAGTTCAAACCAGCTTTGGTGCATCAGCCTGTTTGGGTCAGTTTAACTGGACTGGTGTGAATGCTGTTACCCAAACTCTGGTATGGACGGACACACACACAAACACGCACAAAAAGCTTCCGAGAAAATTGTAGTGCAGTTTGTGGTGTGTGAAAGCAAAACAGGATTTTGGGATGGTACAGATGATCTTTTTGCAGGAATGTTCTTAAAATGATCTACTATTGAATCCATCTGTTGGATTTGTGTTAAGTAGCATATGTATTTATGCAAGTTCATTTGGTAACCAAGGTAACAAGCTTGCACCTCAGCAAGTGAGCATGTGGATTTCCCCCTGATTCATCAGAAAGTGAAGAAAAGTGAGTTGAAGCAGGGGTGTGTTGAGCTTGTATTCTGTGTTTTGGCAGTTTATGATTCAAGGTAATTTTAAAGGATAAGCCAGGACAAAAACAGGACATGTGGTGGATTTGTCTTCTGTGTTGTTGCAGGTTATACAATATTCTTGTCCTCTATACACAGAAGAAATTCAGTCTGAGTGTCTTCAGTGTAAGATGACAGCATTCTTTGTCTGCTCTTAAAAAGTTTAGAACATTGTTAGCAGAACAAAAGGCCTCTGCTTTGCTTTTGTAAACACAGTTGAAACAAATGTCCCTGAATAACTTCTGTTGGTGTCCTTTTTGCTAGTACACCATTTGTAGTTTCAAAGCTTTCATTAAATATCTTCAAACAAAAGGCTGGACAGGGATTTACCTGCTTTGTTTTGATATTTGAGTTGTTAAGGTGGAAATTAAAAATTAAGCATGCTGCTAAGATTCTTATTTGTTGATTACTAGATGAATTTTGTAGTTATGAAATTAAAGGTCATCCTTCCAAGTTATCTCATCATCATCTTAGGCGGGACATGAGACACGACTGTTGAAATCCAGGAATTTTAGGAATTTAATCAGTCACTGTAGCTGCATTTGGCCAATCAGCACTTCAGCAGCACTTCAGTGGCCATTAAGACTCTTCCTCTGCTACTGTGAGGAGATCTTCTTTTGATTTTTCTGTCTTTTTTTCTGTTTATGTTACATATCATATAATATATTGCATATCATTCAATCTTATATAAACCATAATTAGATTTAAATCGCTCTGTCGGGGAAGTAACAGAACTCCCCAGGGCTGTGTGCTCAGCCCCCTCCTGTTCATGCTGTGCACCCATGACTGCAGCCCCTGACATGGAGATAAGTCTATCGTGAAGTTAGCGCATGACACCACCATCATCAAAAAAACAATCACGGAAGCAAGAACAACCTCCGAGCTGTAACCTACATGCAGAATATGGCAAATTAGCACCTGGGATGCTAATGGTATGAACGTAAACAAGCTAATAGCTGTTACATTTTGCAGGGATGTAGTCATTTTAATGCCAGAGCTTGCCTCCAGACATGCAAATGTTCCACCAAAACAAGTTCTCCCTCAACACTATTTCGACACAGCACCGTTGCTACATCACCCAACAATATTGGTTTAAAGAAATTTAACATGGCAGGGCATTTTTTTCCCTTACAGTAGAATGTGTATGCATGGAGCCAGACCGTTCTCCAGTGCTGAATGCTGTGGAGAGATGTCTGGCTATGCAAGACTAGCAATTCCTGTTCACCTACTGCCGCCTGACAAGAGATACACAAGTATCTATTGCGGTACCACTGGACTACAGAGCAGCTTCTTCTCTCAGGCTGTGAGACTCTTCACTTCATCTTCGCCACCATTTAATTTTTGTATATAATTGTTTCTGTAAGCAGCAAAAAAGGGAACTAAATCTACTTAATCTCATTATGCATAAAATGATAAATAAATCTACCTTGTAATTTTCTCCAGTTTTGTAATGATTATAGCCTCACAAATTCAGCTTCTCACAAGGTTAGTTCCCACAGCAATGTACTTTAAATCTCAGACTAAAGAGTGATTATGGAGCAGACATCCATTAATTAAGTCTGGATTTTTTTTTCCCTAAAGGGTGAAGTGGAACAAGATGAGTGGATAAATCCATCTCGGACATAGGTTTGTGATAAAACTAGCACTAAGAGAGCAAAAAGAAAAATCCTCAACTTATTAAATGACTCAAACCAAGAAGACGTCGACTTAAGTAACAAGAAGCTAAATATAAGATGGGGTGATAAAATAACTGTAGATCTAATATTAAGCATGACTGGGCAACTGATTGCTCGGCCTTCATCTCAGTAAAGTTTAAATCTAATGTTATAAATATAGTGCAATTCAGTGAGAGATACTTCAATCTCACCAGGTGTAGAGGGAGTTCATGTTGACATTTCACACTGACAGCTGCTATTTCAAGGATAGCAGCTGTCAGTCATCTGTTGGCTGATCCAGTAAGTAATTTTGGTCTACGCCCACTGACGGTGGCTCTGATCCAAGCAAATGCCAATTAAGCCTTGTCAGACCAAAATGAGTGAAGAAAAATCTGTGGGTTGGCTGTGTGAGGCTGTTATATTGTTGTCACATTACAAGAAGTAAACACACCAGCACACTTGTTAGAATTAAATTTCTCTATCAAAGTAAAATATTTCAAACAAGAGAAAGTCACCATTTTAGAATTGGACATGAGTAAAGGTTTGTTGTTTAAAGTCAGTCTTGGGCAAATTACTTTCAAAATCTAATCAATTGTGTATTTTCAAGTAATAAGTTACTTTACAATATAAGTGTCTGTGTAGAGTGCAACATTACACTGCTTTTGTGTTACTTTAACAACATTAATGTTGTTTCATAGCAGCATCCCCACAATGTCCCTATAGGGCAGCACTTGGAGGCTCATGTCTCAGTTGTGTAGTTGTGTCCCGCGGTCATAACAGTGACCTCTCCACCTCTTTGACAATGCTAAAACACAAAGTAATAAAAAGGCACTAGATAAATATGTTCATCTACTACCTACAGTGTAGTACAGTGTGTGGTGCTCTGGCTCTTTGCTTCAGTTTTTGGAATGTAGTCGACATGTCACAAGAAGTACTGGTTTTATTTTGTCTTATATTTGCTTTGCATTTATTGTGAATGATTTTATATCAGGGCTCAGTTTTATTTCCATGTTTTTTTATTGCATTTACTGGTTTTATTACTTGATCTTGCTGTCTTTTATTGCATGGTTATAGGTTGAAATCATTTGAGTTTTTATTGTGTTATTTACTTCTTGCTGTGGCATTATTGTAATTATGTATAATAACACTTGTGGAGCACTTTACCTGTTGTGAGATTGACCAATAGGACAGGAGGACTGAACAGTCAGCAGCCAATCTGCAACAAAGAGGACAAGCCGAAACAAAGGTATGGAGCATAGAGAGTCTGAGGGAGAACAGTAGCAGATAGGCACACGTGAGACGAGCCAGTGAGGAGCACGGGAGACGAAGTTGCACACGCCAAGCAGGGGAGACAGACAGACATGTCAACAGAGAGGACTACGACCTACAGCACGGCAGAGCAGATGTCAACGGAGTGCGGGAAGAAACCAGTCCAGAGTGTTATGACGTGACATTACAGCAGCGGCAGAGCAAGGAGCCCTGCCTGGCCACGCAAGTACCCTTTGGGCTATAGCAACACTCTGGCACGCAAGAGATAGCCAAGTTTGCTACCGCTCTTGTACACCCCCACTGCCGCTGCGTTTGTCTGTTCGTAGGTATCCCTGTCAACTCCCTGACAACAACTGTAACTCCCCATGTTTTTAGTGTTGGACTTGTGGCCCTGTGTATCCTTTCAAGTGCACTCTTTTAACTGCCTGTTAGATACGAGTGAAAGTTGGCTCATTTTAAAGAACTATTTTAAGGACTTTTTACTCAGTTTATTTTTTGAGAGCCATACACATATTGTACTCTGTTACAGATTGTAATAAAAACACAATCTTGTTTCCAATGTAATGCTATCTTCTCCTTGTTTTAACTTGCTCGCCACTTGATTTTAAAGGACCTTGCCAAATTTTGTCCAATAATCTCTCATTCAAATTTCCCATCACCTACATTACAGACGGCCCACATTTCCTAAATTTACAAATCATGTAATACATGTTATGTATGGATAGCTGCTGCTCCCAATCAATCGGCTCTGTGAAATTCCTCATCTGCTTCTCAAACCTTGTTCCATCCTGATGTACGTCGTATAGCAGTTGTGGTTCAGTGTCAGCTGCTGAACCAAGCAGTGAGACTCTTCTGTGTTGGCTGTACCCAGGTATGTTTTTTCCTTCTTTTTATTAAGTACAAGGAGCACCAGGTCCCATTTACTTGATGTTGATAACATGATCTTTGCTGCAGTGCAATTTTTTTAAAAGGCTCAATCAAAATCATGTCACACTTGATGTGAATAGTCAAGAGGGTCAAAATTTATCTTCCAAAATATTTGCAATTTCATGCCGTTTATTCATGTCGCTGTTGTTGTGCAAGGGCCTTTAAGGCCTTTAGCAATGTAGCTATTAGACTTTTTGACTCCAGCTGTATTTAGCAACAGTATTAGGCACTTTATGGGTCGACTTCTGCTAATACGACAACTTCAGTGCCCCTGGTAACACGTTATGCAGTGTAGTAAATATAATAACATTACCGAAATCCTATGAGTAACGTATTATATTACTTTGTTTCTGCTAAAAGTAACATGTTATCACCAGCACTATTTAAAACTGAAATTCAAAAATCTACTGTATAATTTTCAAATAAAAAGCTGCTCTTCAGCCAGTAGTATCCCACCACCTTCACAATCATGGAACCCCCTTGGCATTTTGTTGAGCAGTTTAAATCTATTACATTTTTGGGAATACAGATTTGCTCTGAGTCCTCAAAAGGAAGCGTGGAGTCAGCAAAACTGCTTTATTACATCAGCAGTGAGACGGATGGAATACAGAGCTTCGAAATGATGGAGACAGACGGAGAAAGACAGAGACGGCAAAAGGAATAGGATATGAGAGCGGGGGGGAGGGGGGGCAGAACCAGAGTGAGTGAGAGGTATGGATTATAGATTTCCAAAAGAGGGAAAAATGAAATATTACTGAAGCCCAGCTGTGCTGCGACTACATCTCGCTGAGTTGACACATACAGAATCTTAAATTCATCTATCATCATCATCTAAGTAGTCAGTTTGATTCCAGTCCTTTACTGTATATCATCCACAGCCTCTCCTCCTTCCATCACTTCATCTAAACTTGTGTAATTTATCTAATTATGCAGATTCTGTCTTTATTTCCCTTCTTCATCCTGAAAACAGACAAATGTTATCGACATGCGCTTCACCGTGAATGCATACATAGCTGTATATATTAGTGTTTGTGACCAGGTGTGTGTGTGTGTATTTAAATTGAGCCCCATTGAGCTCAACATTTGATGAGTCAGCTCTGAGTCAGCAACACACAGACAGACACACACACTGGAAAATAGAATAATTTCCTCCAGCTACTTGGTTGTCAGATTGTATCTAGAGATAATGAGGGAATTTCAAAAATACATAGGCTGTCTCAGGACTTCAAATGGATTTTCCAGATTTTTAGATGTAAATCTTAGAAAATGCAACACATATTCAATTATTTCTAATCCTGGAATAATGGTAGTATTAAGTAACATTAGTTACTTTCAGCCAGTGTCCATATGCTTCAAACTATAAAACCGTAGCATAATTTCTGAAGGTGCCACTCCAACTTTATGTTTTAATGTGCCATGGAAGGCAGGTGACATGGAACAAAGCGTGACAAGGTCCACGTTTGGACAAGGGGCACAGTTTGGTTAGTTTAAGGCATAAAAAAAAACGACTTCAAAACTATAACAAAAGCCACGGGTCATTAAAGCGGCTCACAACGTTAAATTGACAAGACGTATGCAACGTTATGTAACTTTTAATAATAGTCACACGGGACATTAACACCATTCCCCCTCTGTGTATGGACCTTCTTCATCTTTGTACTACATCAACAGCCCGGGATGTCTCATACAGCCACAGATGGGTTTACATTGAAGTCACTTGAAAAGCCTGGTGCGTTAGATTCAGCCACAAACGAACATATGTAACGTTACATAACATACATAACTTACATATTACAACCTATGTAACCAACCTAAGTGCACAAACGTTGCATATTTATTATTGCTTAATTGACAGTGGAGCCAAGCACATGCACAACTGATGCTAGAGGGGCACCTACTAGGGATGTTCCTGGCGACTAATTCTCCTGTTTGAAATTTAATTCAGACTAGAGAAAACACTCAGAAAACAGTTCAAATAGAGCAGAATTTATTAATTGATCATTTTAAACACTGTCTGAAAACACACTGTGAGTATTAAGAGCCATTTGAAGCCAATAATCGCCAAATTTTATGCTGCTGAAATGTGTGCCACTTTGTGCTGTGCAATACAAACATTACACATTAACCTACAAAACTTGAAAACATCTCACGAAATGCTTCACCTTTTCAGACCAAAGAGGATCACAGTGTCTGTGGGTAAACAACCTGGAGCTGACGTTAGCTGCCAGCCTGCTACACAGTGTGGCTAACATTAGCAGTGCTAGCAGCAGCAGCAGCTGCTCTGCTTGCAGGTTAATGTCCATGTCTGTGCTGAATGTGGTCACATGTTGCTCCAGTCGAGTGGTTATACACCATTTTATTCTGTCACAGTCTACATTCAATGTTATTTCCATTTTTTAGATTAAAACACTGCCAAACCGAGCTGGTTTTACGAGCTGTCATCTGTCCAACTGATAAAAAACATCTGGGGTTGCCTAGGCGATCAGGGCATACGTACTGGGTGAGAGGGGCTGCCATCTGATAAGGCTGCAGCCCTGACTAGTAGCGGGCAGCTGCATAACAAGTTAAAAGCAACAGTTAACTGGCATTGTGCATGAATAAATATTGATAAATAACCGACTAGTATTTCTCATGCCGACAAGCGAGTGCGGCGATGTTTAATCATGTAGTTGACTAATCATGCACATTCCTAGTACTTACAGCATCGTAGTTTGAAGCATAGGGCCAAGCTGACTTCACAAGTTGGGGTGAGAGTGTATTGGTAGTTTACCATGTCAAGCTGGGAGGATACAACACGCACATACACAGCACTCTTGACACTTTTATTTTTTGGATTTTTCATCTACATTTAACACTATCCAGCCACATATTTATCAGCTTAATTAATTTAATCTTGATGTAAATTTTATGGGCTGCATTGTGGATTTTTTTATCATGTGGGTCTCAGAAGGTGAGAGTAAATGACTTTTTGTCTGAACACTGTTCCTCCTCCACTGGCTCTCCTCAGGTTTGTGTCCTGTCCCCCGCTGCTGTACATTCTCTGCACCAATGACTACATAAGCCAGCACGAGGATCGGCACATTCTGAAATTTGCTGATGACACCGTTATCATCAACCTCCTCCACCATGATGAGTCACAGCATGGGCCAGTGGTTGATGAGTTTGTTTGGTGTGACGAGGCCTTCCTCCAAGGACCACAGACCACATGATGGTTGATTTTAGGAGGGTATCCCACCCACCATCTCAGACTGTCATCAAAGGGTCTGGCATTGGATTTGATGAACAGTGCACATATCATGGAACAGTCATCGATGATGACCTGATATTTGATGTAAATTCTGATGCAGTCTGCAAGAAGGGACAGCAATGTTTGCAATTTCTTAGAAAACTAAATGTTTTTCATGGAGACAGGAAAATGATGTCCTCGTTTTAAAAGTCATTTACTGAATCATTTCTCACCTTTTCTTTGATTGTCTGGTATGGCAACCTGAGCATCAGGGATAAAAATGACCTGAGCCAAATTGTTAAGTTAGCTGGCGGGGCAATAGATGTTCCAGATCTCCTTGGTGGCTATCTGTGACCAGCGGGTTGTCTGCAAGGCCGGGTCCATATTAGACTGCAACCCCCCCATGATGATGTGTGACCTCGGCCTCAGGCCGCAGATTTAGAGTACCCCTATTAGATTTGATTTGATTTGATTTATTCACACTCAAAATAATACATAGACCATTCAACAAATACATTACAAATAAAGTGCAGAAGGATTAAAAACTCCATTGTCTGTTGTGCGACAACCCTGCTACTGTAAATTTGCATGTATAATTTGCCATTTTACTGAGTTTTCTGTGCTTTTATATTCTGTATATTAAATGTATGAGAGATATTTCTGTTTTTCTTGCCTGTCTGCACTTTGGTTGTTTGTACATGTGTTGTTTTTATTTGGGCTGTTTGTTATCTTCCACTGTGACTGCAAGTCAAATTTCCCACTTGGCATACTAAAATTGTCTGGAGTCTGAAGTCAGTTTCTATGCAATTACCAGCTACGGTGTAAAGACGGGCAATTAACCACTTAGTTTTTAAATGTTAAAAAGGAAGTAAATGCGTATTGCTGGAGTGAACACAGGCCTCTTGTGTCAAAAGCAAAACAGTTACTTCTAGTGCATACTAGAAGTACTAAAAATACTTCAGTACACTATTAATTAGAGTTTCCACTAGTTCAGCCAGATTTATTGGCAAAAAGTCTGGTTTTAATACCTGGCAAAACACACCGCCTCATTACATAGATTTTTCAAGTTTGATATGCATCAATTCTACAGTGTTACTTACTGGTTATAATAAATTTAAATTTTTAAAAATAATTTGGGGATTTTGCTGCACTCAAAGGTACGATGACGATGTAGGAACAAGGACGTCCAATTTAAAAGCTAGTTGGATTGCAAGGTACTATATCATGCTCCTTTGAGGAAGGACTGTACACCTCTAGAACTGCTCCTCTATCTTGACATGTATGAGTTAGGCAGCAGAATGAGCACAGTGTTACTGTTCATGCTACATGCAGCAGTAAAAAATGAATGAATAAGGCCACACCATCAACACAGTGAGGCTGCCAACACAGAGGGCGTTCCTGTGTATGTGTTGCTTGGCAACCTTTATGCCTAATGTCACTGAGGAGCTGCATTGCTTGGCAGAGGAATAATTATTTGTAGGGTTGCAAATTGTAAGTGCGTTCCTTAATCAGCCATTGGTAACATTAACAATCATTAATACCCAATACCTGGTGCTCAATGATTAGAATCGCCCACTTACCCAGGGCAAGTAAGCCACAGCTTCTCAAATATGGAGATTTCCCACTTTTCTCTGTTTATTATCATATTAAACTGTGCATTGTTGGTTATGGACTGACAAAAACAAGACATTTAAAGACATAATCTTGGATTTTGAGGAAGTGGGATGGACATTTTTCAGTATTTTACAGACATAGACATTTTACAGATTAAACAATCAACTTTAGTCTCTGTTGTTATTTTATAAGCAAAATTAAGTAAGTAAAAAATTGACTTTGGGCAAAGTGATTTTCTAACCGAAGTGACACAGTCATGTTGAATCCTCAATACTAAATACAACTTTTTCCTTCTCAATCAAAGCTTTATTTCCACAGCAACATATTCCGCATTCTCTGACAGCACTCCATAGCCAATGAAACATATTAAGACATAAAGGCCTACATATGAAATATAGCATAATATACACTTGTATATCAGATAACATGTGGTCTGCCCTCATAAAAATAATCTCTGTTCTCTTTATTTGATAGTAGATCGATTAAACTTTACTTGATCGACCAAATTCTTAACAGCTGATGAATTGATCATTGATTCATTGTTATCAACCCTAATTATTTGCTATCAACAAGATATTGCATTTTTTGTTGCTGCATGTTTATTTCATGAAACCTTGTCAGGTATCCGTAGTAACCGTTTTATAAGAGCGATAAGCCACATGAGGCTGTGATTTACAGAGATTTGAGAACATCCCAGGGGGTTTTCGGCCCTCTGCTCCACGTTGTACGTAACAACACCCATTAGCTGCCCTAAAATCACTGCAAACCCCGTGGGCCTTGTTGCTTTATTTTATATCCTTAATTTCATCTGTTCTAAACCGGCCATCATATTACTTGAAATGATCAGCAGCTGCTGTGTTAAACCTTGTCCAACATTTCAGCTATTCAAGATTATATTCCCCACTAAATATTTGGTCTGTCTCAGGTTATTGGCTGTCTCACACTGTGGCCTTTACTTAGCTCATCACAGTGTGTGTCGACATATCTTTAGACAAACACACCCCTAATAACTCTCTCTCTCTCTCTCTCTCTCTCTCTCTCTCTTAGTCTCTCTATTGTCTTGCTCTCTCTCTCTCTCTCTCTGTCTCTCTCTCTCTCTCTCTCTCTCTCTAGCTGAGAGCCGGCCACAGTGGATTTCTGCACCACACTGTTCAAACAAAGCAGGAGAAGAAGCCGCGCACTACAGGGAAGGCTTGATATTAAAACCAGTTTCAAGGGAGCACTGACGTGCGAGCGCGCACACACACAGACACACACTCATACGCTTGAATCCAACACTGAGGGGAGATTTTTTGTAATAAATTAACAAATTACCTCAAACTGCACACACAGTCGCAAACGCAAACTAATAATACATGTTGTCTCAAAATCTGACGTTAAGACAGTCCTCAGCTCTTTGTCCACTGCCACTGATCCTGTGTTAAATGCTATTAAGACATTTAAATGCAATACTGCTCTTCACAGACAGCTATTTTCTCTCTCTGTTGATTGTTCTTTAAGTCTCTCTACAGGCCACTGCAATTAGTTTCTCTCATCTTTCTATTGGCAGGAAGGAGCAGAGTGGCATCAGTGGGGCATGGCCCAATTACTGGGGCATGTACCCTGGTAATATTTTGCTGTGCCTGAAGTTGAATTATAATGATAAATGAATATATTATTATGTTGTTTTATTTTTATTTTATTACCCTTGCCGTGGGTCATTCAGGTTTGTGTGCTGTGAGTGTGAGCTGATTTCATTCCACAGCGTCAAATGATTCAAAGTCACTGTTACCCATCATGCTTTGGGTGATGCAAACAAAAGCCGTAATGATGAAAAGGGGTTCTCTGTGTTCCTTTCAGGAATGTGCAGCTGAATCAGGTGCTTCAGATCAAAGGCAGGAAACAAGAACCGAAGCCCACCGACTGATTTACAGCCTTTAATAGTTCAAAAAGATGAACCCTTTGACATCGCTGTGTCTTCATCAGAGTCAGGCATACGTAAGGTAATTACACTTATATCTATATGTGCGCTTTTGTCATTGGACAGTAGGTTGAACAGGCTTTCAACCAGCACTGACAAAGGGATCAATCAGTGTTCATGGTAGATGCAGTCAATTGAAGCGATACATTTCTCTAGTGGTGAACTGTAACTATAAGAGGTGGGACTTCAGTTCAGCCAGAACTTAGCCATTCACACCAAAAATGCAGCAAAATGGAAAAAAGATTTTGCTGTAATTAGTGGTAGACAGCTTGAGACATGTGTTTGTGCTAGATTTTAAGAACTGTAATAATCTACATGAATCATTCTAAGTTGTTTTTTTTAGTTTAAAAAAAAAAAAATCATTCTTATTTCTCTGTTTCAATACCACACATAGATGCATAGCATAGATGTCCAGTTTTATTATTCTACCAACACAGCTCTGTCAGCTCTGTCTGCACTGCTTTATTGGAAGTCAATTTAATAAAGAAGATTCAAGTGTCTGAAAATTGTTTTCTAACAGACTCGGGGACTAGCGCAATTTCCGTCTTCAGAATACGCCCACCTTCAAAAGTTAGCCACCTAGCAACAGCGTTGGTCTTGACTGCTTCGTCTCGAGCAAGATATTGCTGGCCTTCGTGACAGTCTAAAGAGATTATTTTTGGTCCCACCCACTGTAAATCAAAATGTGATTGGTTGATTCACCTGTCACTTTCTAAACAAACACACAGGCTGTGGCCTTCTGTCCCAGTGATGAAGTCCTAACCAATGAGTGATCCAGCTCTAAAATTTCTCCACACAGAGATAACAAAAAAAACCTGAATTATCTGATAATTCATTGCTGAAGCAAGGTTGATAGAAAATTAGGTTGAATTTACAATTAGAAAAGAATAGCCTAAAAATTCAATGTGATAAAACAAATATGATATATTTAAATATAGCATTTATAATACTGATATGTTAGGCCTTCTCTGAAGGCCTAGAAGGCCCTTGGGGTTCCCCACTGAATGTCTTAGTATTGACTGAGAAAGCTGAGTTTTGCTGCAAACTCTGCTGTTCTTCCTGCATCCAGCAATGTTACAGTGATGTAACTGACTCCATTTATATTTTGCATTAAAACGCATCTCAAATCCAGATTGCAACCAGATATGGTTCATAATCACATTCACACCTGGTATTAATATGGGTCTCCAGTGTCCACATTGAGATCCGATCAGGGTCAGTCGTGCCAACTCTTTTTGGCTAGCTACTTTCCATGAAAGTAGCCCACGACACACTTTCAATGAAAGTAGCTAGCACTCGTTAAAAGTAGGCAGATGACGTCATATTCTCATTTGCATGTTTATGAGGTCTTATGCATTCATTTACAGAAAACTTAGTGGTTGTGTTGGTTGCAGTGAAGGGGAGATCAGCAGATAGACAAAGAAATCTATAGCCATATAATCCAAAACTGACTGCAGGGGCTTCATATATCTGAAATAAAAAAGTTTTTACAAAGCGAGGGTGAAGATCAAACTAATTATAAATCCTCATTCATTTTCTTATTCTTATACTGACTAGAACACCCTAATCCAGAGATGAAGAGAGAAAGAGTGAGAAGCTCAAACAAGATCAAACTAATTATTTAAAGTTACTTAACTTATTACACTTTCTGAGCAGCTTGCCTAACACTGATTGTAATGTACAGTGTCATTCATGGCCAGTTGTCAGCATGGCTGCTAGCTGTAGCAAATATAAGAAGGTCCATTGTTTGACTTGCTTCTCAACGGCAAAAACTGTTGACTGTTAGTTTCTAGTGTATTTTATCCTATTCTATAGCACAGTGTTTCCCAAATGTTTTTTCTGGGGACCA
>JAJHUR010085866.1:0-15811 GCA_027495735.1 Lutjanus campechanus | reverse complement strand
AGTCAGAATCTTTAGAATAGAGTTTTAAAGTCAAAAATTAAGTTGGAATTTCATGAATAAAGTCAAAAGGTTCAAATCTTTTTTCATGAATATGAGAGTGTAGCTGAAATGTTCAGAATACAGTTGAAGTTGAAGAAAATCTTTAGAATAGAGTTGAAAAGTCAAAAATTTAGTTGAAATGCCAAGAATAAAGTCAAAATGTAAGGAGTCAAAATCTCAATGAATCATTTTTTAAATAAATCTGAGAGTGTAGTTAAAATGTTTAGAATATAAGTTGTAGTTGTTCATGTTCAGAATATAGTTGAAGTCTTGACAATAAAATTGAAATGACAGGAATGTGGTTGAAATGTTGAGAATAAAGTTAAAATGTTGACAATAAAGATGACATGTTGAGAGTAACGTCAAAACTTTGAGAATAAAGTCGAAATGTTGACAGTCTAGTTAAAACGTCAAAAATAAAATTGAAATAAGAATAAGTCAAGAATAAAGTCAAAATATTGGCAATAAAGTCAAAATGTTGACAAAAAGTTGAAATACCATTTCAACATTTCATCCTTATCTACGACATTTCAACTTTATTCTTTACATTTTAACTTTATCCTCAAAATGTAAAATTAAAAAAATCTTCATTGTTTGTTCTTACGCCTGTTCTTCAGTATGTGGAAAACAAACTTGCCTCTTGCTTTAATCTCCAATCTTCAGTCAACACGCTGCAGCTTTTAAATTGGTTTTAAACAGCACCTACAATGTACCACTCTTATTCAAAAACTCTCTATTTAAACAGCCTGATTAAATCCTCAGGAACAGCACAAAGATTATACAGCTATAAAAAAGGTCGCGTCTACAATAATGTGGAGAATTTTCCAAAAGTTTATCTTGCATAATGACTGATTCAGAGATGTTTTTTTAAAAATCCCCATTGATTTTTAACACTGCAGGAGCCTTCAATGGTCTATTCTTACAAATAAATGTTGGGCGGCTGAGCCGTGTTTAAAGCCACAAAACATAATTTTTTACTTTCTGTAGGGATCTTGGGATCTCTACAAAATATGTCAAGATGACTTATGCAGAAATGTATAAAATGATTAACCAGACGTCCAGATTACTTCAAATCATTTCAGCAGTTTACAGCACTGTTGTGCAGGATGACAATCATGAATTAACACTCAGTCTGTATGACTTCATGTTTGCTCCTCTGGGTTTGTCTTTAAAAAGACAAAAGTTAAAGGCAAATATATATTTATTTGTCCTTGGTTTTGACTAAATGCACAGAACAACAGGTATGAAAGCTGTTGTTCTGATGTTTCTGATGAGTTTATGTATCCAAAGTATTTAACATGAAATGAATCCTGTGAAACATTTCATGTCACATAGGTTTCCATTTAAATCTCTGCCATAGTGGAGTTTCCCTGTAGATCCTGCAGCACTGAGAACATCAGAGTAATAGTGGGTAGCAGCACAACATTCATTTTACTGCTCTTCAAACCACTCACTGGGCTACAGTGTCTGGCTTGCTAATGGCTCCTGACAGAAAGGTCTATATGGAGTAATGGGAATCTCTCTTTCTTGCTTAGTTTGCTTAGTGAACGCAGCTGAATGAGCTGAGCAGGGCTACTGTAGCAACACTGTTGTATTTGCATGGATTGCATTACATGATGCATAAAATCAAGTGTTGTGCTTTTCACACAAAACCATCAGCCCACACTTAACACCACAATTAGGCAGAAAACAGTGTAGCAGTCAGGAAACCATGAGGCATGTCTGTGAAGGTTCATGATGTAGGCCTAAAGAAGAAATGGCATGATGTTGGAAACCAAACAGTGAAATTAAGAGTGGGAATCCAACTAAAACAGCACTCACTGTACTGAACCCCTCACTTATGTTGACAGAGTTGAGTTATTTTGCGAATAGGGTCATTTTTTATTTTTATTTTTTTGCAGTGTAGCTCAGCCCACTCTCCACAAGAAAAACATTCAAATTAGATGATTCTTTAAAACATGAATTCCAGTGCCAAAATGAAGTGCCAGAGCAGTGAGTGTGTGGATGAGTCGACTGTGTAGTGCACACAGACGCCATCTACAGGAGGCATTAGGTTTTATGCCCCCTCAAAGTTCAAAGTGGGGGTGCAACAATCCCTCAATCCTGAGGCAAAGCAGGAAAAAGCAGTTGTAAAATTGCCAGACTTCAATATTTGATTGGCTTTTGAAAGGACCACTAATAGGGTCATAACATGCTATATTATTATATTATTCTTCATATTTAATTTACATGATGAGGCGTAGTGTGTGTCTTGTGTATGACCAGCCGAGCACACCAAGTACTTTAATTAAGCAGTTGACAAGCACAAAACGGCAAACACTTCTGACTGTTAATGCAGTTAGTACAGTAACTCAAGGCTCTACCATCTGAATTAGACAAACACAACACAGTGTCTGTCACCAGCCTTTTGTGGAAATACAACAAAAGATTAAATGATCAGAATGCAAAGTGTAAACTGTGCTTTAACAAGGGATAAAATGTGCTGGACTCAGGTCTGTTGCGACATTTGGAATCTTTGACAAAATTCTAAGTGAAAGCCCAAAGCTTCAAGAACACTGGATTCAAACTTTGTCCAAAACACCTCTGGGTGAAATGCTGGCAGAGATGACAGCATGATGGATTTACCAGTTTAACAGTTGGCTGCTACTAAATGCTCCTCTCATTGAAAAATGACAGCCAGAAGTTCCTGAAGAACCCGTCCAAAATCTCACATCAAATGAGTTAGACTTTTGCTTTTTGCTTTTTAATTTAGAGTGGCCATTAAATTTATGAGGCTGACTGTTTCTGACATGGCCTGCTGGAGTCTCAGCAGCAGCCTCTGAACGCAAACAGAATATGGAATCTGTCTCAGCTCAACAGAATGACTTTGCAAGCACTAAATAACTTGTTTTAATGAATTACATTTGTTTATAACATGAAGAACTGTAAAACATAACTACCATGACTCTGTTCAGTCAGGCAGCGACAGATCACAGGCACTAAACTTGGCATTTCATCCTCGCAGCTGTGGAGAAAGTCAAGCTGCATGCGTAGTTTATATCATGTTCATTATCACGTTGATTCATGTTGAATAATAATAATAATAATATAATAATAATATATTAATGACGAGAGGTATTAATAATATAATAATCTTATAATAATAAAATAATACACTAAAGTGGTCAGGTTTTGAACCCACATTTCTCCATGTTAAATATTTGCCCAAAATTGTCTATGACCAATGTGTTTTGATGTTATAGACAAAATTATATCTCATGCATTTCCTGGGATAGTGAGCTTCTATTCCCAGACTAGAAAATCTGGGACTAGGAAGTTCCTGTGTGTCAAATACAGCAGCTTGATCATGCCTCTATGCTTCAAACTATGACGTTGCAGGTACTCCTCTAGGGTCATTTCTGGAGGCGTCCCGCTAGCATTATGTTTTGATGTGCTGTCAAAGTCAGGTGTTGTTGGTATAAAAGATGAGAAAGTCCCCATATGGAGGAGGTGGGGAGGATAGATGGGTCAAACAAACATGGACTTGCACCCAAGAGACCAGGGCTGGTGTTCGATGTGAAACCAAAAGTCAGTGTTGACTTATATACGTATGTTCGTTCATATGAAAATAATTAAGTTTTCCTCACCACTATCGTCTTAGTGCTTGCTCTTAGTCGGAACTATTAGATCTCTGTAAGTAACTTTATGAAGCGTACAGTCTAGACCTGCTCTATATGAAAAGTGCCCCGAGATACGTAGCTTCTGTTATGATTTGGCACGGTGTAAATAAAACTGACTTGACTTTACTTGTAACTAATGTTCTTATTTGAACCTAAATCGTGATCTTTTCATGAACCTGCCCAAGGAGTTTTGTTGCCTAAAAGTGAGGTTACTAACAATACTAACACTCAATATTGATTTGTTTTAACCATGACTGCCAGTTTTTCCTAACCCTAACAAAACTGTTTCAGTTGCCTAATCCTAACTGTTCCTTAACCATACTGTAGCAGTGCATTTGCAAATATTGTATCAAAAAAAATTAACATTTAAAAATCGTTTAATTGAACAAAACGTTGTGTTGAGTATTGTAGCTGATGTTCAAACCAACACGTCCTCATAACTAAACAATAGAATAGGTTGATTGCCAATGACTCCTAACATATATGATCAGTGGACAGTGACCACAGCGACAGACATGGCTGACCTTAATTATGCAGCGTAAATCATGTGACATTAAACAGGCAGTTCATGTTGCAAACCGGTCATAGTTTGGTTACATTTAGGTAAAGATCCAACAGATCCTGAAAGCTAAATGACAGAATATGTTGGTTGTTAGTGACTCGCAGAACAACTTATATTACCAGCTTTGTAATATGGCCTTGAAATGCGCTGTCTTAAGCCCAATACCCAGTGTCTTCTGTATTATTTATTTATTTTTCTGTGTTGTTGTTAGCACTGTTAGCCGTCCACTGGCAATCCCAAGAAGCCTTAGGTTGAGTCTGTTGAGCAATAAGAGCCCGTGTTCTTGACTTGTCAACCAATTACAGACTGTGTTCCTGACTTGTGTGCAACAGCACTGATCCCTAGGGGTGTTAATAGATCCCTTGACATTAGACTGACCCTTCAAAATAAAAATTGTGGTGATAACGGTAATGAGCTCTGCAGTATGCATCACATGACAGCAGCAACGCAGTTGTCACAGTCCCAGATTTTAGTCGTGACAATCCATCGACAGGTGGAGAACAGTACAGCAGTGGAGTAAGCCTTATTGTCTCAGAGGGGAAACAGTGCTACAGTCTGTTGCTAAACTTAACAACATCACACTGACATGAGAAGCATTTGAAACAATGCGTGACAGTCACATCACATGAAAACATCGATCAGGAGCAGCGTGAGCTCGAGTCACAACAGAGCAGCGTCACCGCCTCTCCAACGGATCAAATGCAGGTGTAATTTGGTGTCAAGGTGTAATCTTGCCTTTTACAAAACAAAAGCAACCTGTGGTGCAGGGCGACAACATGTTATGCTGAGTGACTATAATTTAGTTGTGCTCATGATTAGCTCATTGTCACCAAATTCATCCGGCCTACCTCCTGTTATTGGGTGGTGAAAGCCATGAATCACCGGCTGTGGTTACATGAGTCTTTTTTTGTTCCCCTTCAGAATGTAATCACTATCATCAACAATTCACATGGAAGTTTAACTCAGGTGCTAAATAATATCATCTAATGCTTTGTCCAGCTGGATGCTCCAGGCTGAAGTTTGGAAAGAATGACATGAGAACCTTCAGGAGCAAAGGCCAGTTCAGCTAACTTATGTGGGAAGAATTTATACATTTTCATTTCAATGAGTAAAGAATATACTCATGTAGTGTTGATGGAGCTAGTTTGAATAATATCTGTGGAGATGATGGCTTTGTCCCTGCTCTTCTGTCTCCTGTCTGTCTCTGAGGGCGCTGATTTTAAAGGCCTCGAATCCTTTCACACATTTGTGTGAGCTGAAAGCTCACCTGAGGATGCGGCTGAAAAGAACAGACTGTGCTGGCAGGCTGATAGGGCTGTTAAGGTTACATGGCCGGAGTGTGTGTGTGTGTGTGTGTTTACATTGCCAGGGAGTGTGACTTTGTGTTTATAAGTCTATGTGCAGGCAAGCATTACTGGGACTAGAGCTTCCTGGAAAAACAAGCGTACAAGTGGAGCAGCATTAATACATTTCTCCTCTGTGCGACAAGGCTACCAGGCTTTCTTTCACTCCTCTAACTATTTGCTTATAGTGCAACTAGGGTCAATTACAAGAACTAGCATGCACAGAAAATACTGGTCTTCCCAAATTCTCTTCATGTTCTTGTAGTGTCATTGTTATTATTCACATTTTCATATATTTTGGCTGATTTTGGATCAAGTTGACTTGTTTTGCTTGACTTGACTTGACTTGACTTGACTTGACTTGACTTGACTTGACTTGACTTGAATTTTGTTATTTAAAAAGCAGAAAATGATTTAAAATCAAATGTGTTCTGAATCCAGATCTGCATGTTCAACAAAGTGCGCATCATGTTGTTTCACTAGCAAGGACCACACCATCAACGATATGCATTTAAGTGATTTATTTACAAGTGGACAAATGAAAATGAAGCATGGGGAATGGAGTTCATCATCCTTCTCTGTAACTGTAGGCACAGTTGTTGGACTTTGTATGGAAATGAATTGTGCAAATTCCAAGTAACCACTTAATTAAGTTCATTTAAATTTATCATTTTAATCCATCATATCATTTTAATTTATTCATCTATAGTAGGCCGACATGATATGGGCAACATTTGCAATAACACTGTACAACATTGCAATGATCATATGATTTAAGAAATACTATTTTTTAAAGATATTTTGGGGGCATTTTTCACCTTTATTGAATAAAGTTACACCCTTCAGAATAAAGTTGCTAATTAGAACCATATCGAGGCCTTAAGCTTGTCCCCATAGGAGAACCCTTTTTGGTTCCTGGTAGAATCTTTTGTAAAGGTTCCTTTCAGAACCCATATTCATGCTTTTTAACCATTTGACCACCGAGGCACTGGATTGTGCTTATTAGCTTGTTTAACTTGAGCGTCACCACAACTGTTGGCATGTTTTACACACTACCTGTTTGTCACATGTCATCTCTCTTGAATCAAAAATAAAAATTTAATTCCAAATTGCAAAAATTTCACCACAAAGTCTTTGTTAACCACATTTTCTTTCCCTCTTTCCTCAGCCATCGTATTAGCTAACCTCGCAGTCGCCACCAATTTGACACCTAGTAATCTGAAGCAGCTGACAGCTAACTGGGGCTTCATCTGATTGGCCAGGTATAGCCCATGTACCGAGGGCTCCATCTGATTGGTCAAATGTTTGCATGCTGATTTTAAAGTCAGGTTATATCATTTTGTACAAACTTAACTACACCCATGCTACAAATTCTGATATCTGTCAATAATGTCCCATTGGTTTTACACTGTAAAAAAAAGTTTTGAATCAAACTCAAAAAATGTTTTTTACCAACTTCTGATCTTTTGTTGAGATAATTTACTTTTCTTCTTTGAGGAAAAAAAATGAATCTTTGAGTTTTAAAAACAAGAAAAATGCATTTCAAAAACTGGTGAGTTGATTCATTAGTGAATCATAGTTAATAATGCACATAAACATTTTGCAACAATTTAATTTTTGAGCACCAAAAAAATCCCAAATTGGGTTGACAGAGCGGTGTGAACAATTTTTAAATGCTTTTTTCAACTTTTTTTTTTACAGTCTTCTTGGGTTGTTGCATATCAGACACTATAAAAATGCAGCTCATTCTGTCCCCGGCAGGAGCAGTTTGTTTATGATTTATGATTTATTCCAACATTACAGTGATTGCATGATGGAAGAGGCTCCAGTGATGTTTAACACTGTATGAACTATTTCAAATATTGTTAAGTTTACTTCATATTTGAAAAACTTAATATTGTTAAGTTTATTTTTATTAACTTAATATTATTAAGTTTTTTACAACAAAAATACAGCTGCAGTCATTAAGAGCAGTAACATATCTGATTTATCTGTCATATCAGCCAGCTGTCAATACTTCTCCTGAATTCATTTAGCTAATGAGCTTTCTTTTCAGTTTTAATTTAATTTTACATGAAAAATATTATCAGCGTTGGTTTATTAATTGGCCCCTGGCCTCCTGTCATTTTTCAAAAGTGGCTCCTGGGCAAAGTAAGTTGAGTGTCCCTGCTGTAGTATTTCTGTCTGGTTTGGGACAGACCAGGATCACTATTTCTTAGACACATTTTACCATTTTTAAGGAGTCAAATTCTAATATTTTTCTGAAGTACGGGCAACAGACCACTTTAGGAACCCGAATGCTGAACTCTAATCTGTTTTGATGGCTGCTGGCCAGATTGCCTGAGCATACACACCTTGCTAACGCTGGTTTTCAAAGGGGACAAACTGGGCTCTTCACATAAGATGACTTTGGAAAAAAAAACAACTTCAAAGTCCTCAGAGAGGCAATTTAGACTTCTCGCCTTGAAGCCAGAAGTTATATAAAACACCATCAAAAAGTCATGAAAACAAAATCCAGACCACAGTCCCCAGCAGCGGCCGTCACAGTCCCACTATGGCTTGTAGCCTCTGCAGGCTCCCTGCGGCACCCCAGGGAGGCCGCTTTTCAGACATGTACCTCAAACTAACTGGCTAATTATGTCTTTGAAGCAGACTTGAACTCTGGCGGGATGTTAACCCAGGTAGGAAAGACTAGTGCAGTGATTTAGAGATGAAAATAAATGAAGTGGATAGAGCGGAGGCAGAATGTAAAAGGTTAGGAACAAGATATAATGATCCAAGCTGCCCAGGCTCCCTGAGATTGGTGTGTATAAAGGAGCGTATTTTTAGTGTGATTGTGTTGACGCATGACTGTGTGTGTGTGAGCCTTCTGGAGGCAGCTGAGCACACCGTGCCTGTGCCTCTGTCCTGAAGGGATCCATCTCGCGCTGAGCCAGTGTGGTGGCAACGAAAGCCGGTTTCACGCCAACCCACCGCTTCCCCATTGACCCTCCTGGCAACCAGGCACAAAATGTCTGCCAGGTGAACCAAACAGAGCAGGGAAAGCTCGGCTCTTCCACCACCCACACGGATAACACCGGTCGCTCTCCACTTTATCCAATCTACGGGACTCGCGGCACCAGCCTGCTTAGTATGGACGCCCACTGACCGACTGTGTGACTGAGAGAAAATATCCACGCATCGATTCTGCTCCGCCGAGATGATGGAAGTGAAAATAGTGCAGGCAGATTGGCGCTTAATGCACTCGTCCTTCGTGTGAGGTTATTAGGCTGCTCCTGTTGATGTAACAAGCACATTTTAAATCAGGTGTGTGTGTGTCTGAGTGTGTGTGTGTGTGTGTGCTGAATAGATCCAGTGGTCCTGTCACAGAAGCTTGTAGTGTTGATTTTACCGTCTTCTTTTTACGACTTAATTTTGATTTAATTTTTGCTGTTTCAAACCAAATTTCCAGAGGCTTTAAGTTGCTGTTCTACACACTGTAAAAATGAACAAAGGAAGGAACTTCATTAGATTTTTGACTCAAACTTATCAGCTAATAATCTTTTGTTGGGATGATTTACTTTTCTCATTGAAATCAAAGTGAATAATGGTTAATAAATTAATATTTTCAATTGCAACTATTTAATTTCAGGATAGATTAGGTTCACAGCTCTGTGAATACTTTTTGAAATTTAGGGGATTCTGAAACTGAAAGCTTCAAGTTTATCTAAAGAAGAAGAAGAAGAAGAAGTAAATTATGTCAACAAGAGATTATAAGTCAGCAAAACTTTTCGTTAGCAAGTTTAGTTGAATTCAAATTCAACTTCTTTCTTTTACAGTGAAGTTTTACAAGATGGTCCAAAGTGAGCCTTTACAATTGTTGTTGGTTTTTATTATATTTTTTTATTAATCTTTTCTGTCTTTCAGATTATAATTATGTTTCAGTCTGTGTTTGAGACCAGCGTTTTTGACTGTAATTAATACATTTAAATTAGAAAATAATAAATATTAAGTTTACTGAACATGAAATAATAGGTTTTTATACTTAAAATTATTCTGTTCTATAGAGTGAAGGAAAATGATGTTGCATTTGCCAGAAATAGTCTTAATCAGTCATTTTAATTCAAAGAGTACATGTAACACTGGCTTGAAAAAATTCAACTGATGGCCTGATTTATTTTTCTGAGCAGTGTGAACTGATTGAGGTTTACAGTGAGGAGGGAGGAGTGCAAACACTGTGAGCCTGCAGAGTCTAGATGGAGGGAGAGGTGAACTAGAAGATGAGGAGCAGAACAGGAGGCAAAGTGAGACAACACATCCTCTCTGTACTCGTATACCTTACTGCTCCCTAGGCTAGCATGTGTGTGTGAATGTGTGTGATTGTGTGTGTGTGTGTGTGTGTGTGTGTGTGTGTTGTGTGTGCTCGCATGGCCTGTGTGTGTGAAACGCTGGAGGCTCTGTGCTGGAGTTAAATTCTGTTCGTAGGCGCACAGGGCACACTGATCCAGACTGACAGGCCAGAACACAGGCTATATTCCCCAACCAGCAGCCTCAACAACAGTCAGCCAGCCTCCACGAGCGGAGGGACGGCTAACAGCCAGCAAACAGCCTGAAAACAGACAGTATACCTGGTTCAAATAATTGGAAACACTGACTGTTTACATGCACACTATTAATTTTTCATGATAATGAATAACACTATTATTATTAAGATTTAGATAAGCAGGTTTTTGATATGTTTTGGATGTGATATATAATATAAGCTGTAGGACATACAGTACACCTTTATGTTGGAATGGAAAATGGGAATATTGGTGGTATATTTATTTTCATTTGCCATGTTAACTCAGTAGCAAAGCTTCATGGTTGGTGGCATTTCAAGGGGTGGAAAGTCTATTTTAAACCATGTGCAGCACAGCAGCAATATGCATGCAGCACGTTAGGCTGCATGTCATTTTACTCCAACTTTGTTCAGAACTCGCAGAACTGACTCTGTTTGTGTTTTAATGTTAGTTTGGGAAATGTTCAACGAATGCGATCTCTTTATGTCTCTCCACATCAACAATCATTGTTTCCTCGTCCGTTTCTCAACTGAATGAACTCAACTGCGGGATGACAACAGACAGGATGTGTTGTGAGTAGGGTGCACTTAGTTGCCGGGGTGTTTGTGGGTGGTTGCTAAGCAGCACGAACGCGGGACAACCTGAAGAGGGAATCCGAAAGTCCTGGCCGAAATAAGGCGAATGATATCACACATCCAATTCGACCTAGGGTACAACAGTTGTATATTTTCAAATTCAACCAGTACCTCCACAAAATAACAGGAAAAATACAGGAAACACACATAAGATTAACAAAAATCAGATGTGTAGCACTTCATTTTAAAACAGTGCTTCATGTGATGAAAAATGGCATTAAGAGAAATATGCAGATGCTCGATATCTCAGCATTTCATTCAGCTCTGTGAAAGTTTAGATTATTATTTAACATATGCACTTAAATAAATCTGACTGGATAAGGGCAGTGCTGACCTGAATACATGCTGTAGACAGAGCCCTCTCTCTCTCTGCTTAGTCTGACTCACTGGATGCACACTGCTGGTACAAGTCCTGCCATCGGTGGCTTGCTCCAAGCGGCATCGCCGCGTCCGCTATCTACCTTTTCAAAGCCCCTGGGAAACAAGAACAACCTCCTAGCTGCAACCTGCGAGCTGAAAATGACAAATTAGCACCTGGGATGCTAATGGTACGAATATAAACAAGCTGTTAGATTTTCTTTTGCACTGGTGTAGTCATTTTAATACTAGTTCACCTCCCAACGTGCAAATGTTCCACAATAACAAGTTCCCCCTCAACACTATTTTGCAGCAGCACCATCGCTGCATCCTGCGCTTAGCTCAAGATGTTTGTGATTGATTTAAAGAAATGCAAACAGGGCAGGGAGTTTATTCCTCATCCTGCATTAGGAAAGCACACACTTAGAACAACCAAAAAGCTAATAGAACAATGGCCAAGCATCATGGAGAAGAACAGACCGAATTTATCAAAAGTAAAGTCTGTAAAATATATATGATTGTTAAACAATAAAAGAAAAAAAGAAATGCATTAAAAGTTAGAAAAATAATCAGTAAACTGATTTCTGATCAATATACACAGTTCATAATCTGCTCCAAATCCATCCTGCTGTACTGAAACCCCCCCCAAACCCCCCATGTGACAGGCGAGTGTCCATAATGCTGTTTCCAACTCTGTCACTTTCAGTATCCAGACGTTGGGCCCACAGCTGGTTTGTCCACAGAATGTGTGGTGTCAGACGTGACCTAAAAGACATACTGGTATATCAACCTGAAGACAAAATAGATTATGTCAGATCCAAATGAAGGAGGATGGAGTCAGAGGGGGATAAATCTATATTATAGTTTATGAAGAAGATGGGGATGGTTGCCATGCTACGAAGTATTTGTGAGAGAGACTGATGAACAGACACTCCAGTTAAATGTGTTACCTTAAGCTACAGTAACAGCATACCTTTTTCTTTTATGTCGCTCCGACAGTTGTGACCTGGAGCTATGCACTTCTATTTATCGCAGCCGAGATGATTGTGCTGCTTTACTAATTATTTATTGTTCAGTTGTGTCCCTTATTGCCACTTCAGTTCAGACTGCTTGTTTTACCTCCTCTACACATCCATTGTTGGTCTCTTTTTGTTCAGTTGATTTTCAGATATCTGCTCATCTCGAGTGTGTTTCCTGCCACTAATCAAAAGATTGCTGGTTTTATTAAAGGCACAGTGACCATGCATTTGTCTCTGCATACTGTACTTTATATCAGTGTTTCTCAAGCCTTTTAGATCTTGTACTACCTCAGAAAATGTTGAGCTCTCCAAGTGCTACCTAACTGTTTTGTGCCGTTTGGTGGGAGCAGGTGTTGTGGACACTTCAGTGGTGCTTCTTAAGCAGCTACCAGCACACACCTCACTGTCATCCACTTCATTTTTAACACAGCAGCTCAAAATGTTCTCTTCCTGATCTGCACTTCTCTTCATAATATTTCCAGTTTGGAGTCACAATTGCAGTGTTTTTGAAGCTTTTATTTTCATTTTACCTCTTCTCATCTATCTATCTATCTATCTATCTATCTATCTATCTATCTATCTATCTATCTATCTATCACAGTTTAGCTCATAACTACAGGTAATGAATCATGGATGATGCATGATTGAGACTATGTAGCAGATTGATACTGAAACAGAAATACAGGAAAGTCAAAACATATAACATAACATACATTTCATTTATCTCATAGTCGGCTCATTTTCATTCAGAATTTTGCAGCACATATATTTTTTAAATAATTATTTTCATTTTAAGAAAAAAATTCTGGTATTCCTTGATGCACCACTAAAAGGAGCTGGCGTACCAGCAACTGTACACGTGCCATAGTTTGAGAATCAAGGCTTTATGTTGATCAGATCACAATTCTGACTGTGGTTTTCGGAGACACACATCAGTCCTGGACTTATTTTGACAGATTTTTTACCTTTATATGGCAAATAGACATTTCAGTCTCAAATGAGTTTGTTTTAGAGTGTATTTGTGATTGTGGTTGAATAATGCAGACTGCATCATGAAATTCATTAGAATAATGATGGACGGATAACAAATTTATCATCTTATGTTCTGGCTGTAAAATATACACATTTTCAACATGATTTTACTACAAGATAAGGTACAAAATAGTATGTGATTATATCACTTAAGTAAATATTCACATATATATTACAATATGACTTATTATTACAGAGTCTTTTTCAAAATTAGCAAAGATTTTTCTCATAAAAACATGCTACTCACACTGTGAAGGCAGCCATGTTGGATTTTGCGTTCAGACACAGGATGCAGCCTGCAGTTCACTGATAATCCACCAGAGGGCATCAGATTGCATTTACGTAATAGGTTTTTCAGGAAAGTATTGATCATATTGATATTGTCAAGGAAAAAACCTCATGTATCAAATATGATGTAAATGGTGTTATAGGGTTAAATTGACAAACATTATATTTGTAATTCATGGCACAATTAAAACGGGATCAAAAAATGATTTGTCTCACAGGTCCCATTGGAGACACCAGAAGGGGAGGTACTTCTCCTCTCTACAGTGCATTTATGTTTTAACCAACAGATGTCACTGGTGAGCTTTCCAACCATTAAATATGTTTCCAACTGAGCCGCCACACTGGAACTGTTGTTTAGAAAAAAACATCTTAAAGAGGGTCGGCTTGGGCTCAGTGGGCCACTGGGCTTGCAGTACAGGGGGAAACCCCTGGTGGATAATCAAACTGAGGGTGGCCCTGCCAGTGATGGACCGAGCACAGAATCCAGAGGAACTACATCCAACTACATCTCCCCTTTATGTAGCAGAGTGTGGAGTAAAGGAGTGGATGGGCATGTAGCACCATGCATGACCTATCCCTATAATGTGAACCATACCTTGGGCTGGGAACCAAATAAAATACCCTTAAAGTGATATACAGTAGATGCCAGTAGAATGCTTCATTTTAAACATTATCTCTTCATGCAAATGGAAGAATTTCTGAAATCATCCTCCTGCAGTTTTTGCATTTATTTTTAACAGATGGCACAGACATGAGGTACAGCCATACTTTTCTGAACACATTGACCAACTACCAACTCAATCAAATACATCATGCTCGGCTTCTCCACACCACAGACTGTACTGGTTTTTAGCCAAGGCTGGGAGAGTTACTTTAAAAATGTATTCTGATACAGTTACTAAGTACCTGTTAAAAAATGTAGTCAGTTATCCAAGTATCACAATATTAAAGTAATGTAACTTGATTACTTTCTGTTACTTCTGGATTACTGCAATATAAAATATGATGAAGCTGTTTAGCCTAATGTAGTGTTTTAGGGCTGCAGCTAATGATTATTTTCATCATCAATTAATCAGTCGATTATTTTCTCAATTGATGAATCAGTTGTTTGGTCCATGAAATGTCAGAAAACGCTGAAAAATGTCAAATGTCAAAGCTCAAGATGACGTCCTCAAATGTCTTGTTTTGTCCACAGGTCACAGATATTCAGTTTACTGTCAGAGAGGAGTGAAGAAACCAGAAAACATTCACATTTAAGAAGCTGAAATCAGAGAATTTGGACTTTTTTTCTTAAAAAATTATTCAAAACGAGTAACTGATTATCAATTAAGAATAGATTAATAAACCTAACAACAAACATAAAACGCAATTAGTTTGTCCAGCTGTTCCTTCCTTTGTTGTGTACAAATTGTTAATTGATTGATTCAAAGACAAAAAATGTGAAATTTCCACCCAGTGAAGCATTTCACTGGCAGCTGTGAAATAATCTGTAACTGCAACAGAATACAGTTACCTTTGTTTTGGTATCCTACATAATCCCTCACACACTGCATCAAATCAACGAATGCTAGAGGCAGGAGCTCTTTTTTGTTTCTTGATCTGGATACAAAAGGATCAGATGCCTGTATTGTTTGACTGGATAAGTTTTGATAATACTTTGGTTATTTTGGTTGAAGCCTTAAAGTTGTCGAGTACAGATACCCACTACAGTATTTTCCACGCTGGGAAAGTGTGAATTTTACAAACTGGAATAGGATTGGATTAATAACTGAACATATTTGAAGAATTCTGCAGAATTCTCCTCTAATGTTCTGACCCACTGTGGTCTAACTATTAGAAAACATAGAATACAGTTGGAAATCTATATGAAAATTGTAAGTAAGAGATGCTTGAAGTGTCCATGAGCCAGCAGCATCATGCACGCTGGATTACTGAAGCCTGGTAAACTCCCCTTTATGGACACACAGATAATTGTACAACTGTGATGTGAAACTATTTATAGTGGACTTTGTCACAGGAGTTTATCCTCCTCGCTCCCTCCCATCTTGCTGTCTCTCTTCCTCTCTTTTTTGCCCACACACACACACACACACACACACACCATATTCTCAGGCTGACTGGTTCTCTCAGACCAGCAAGAGGTTGAAGCTGGATGGACCTGCAAGCTAAGCACATCCCTCAAATAGTCATAAGCACCTCTTCAATAAATCCCTTCCACAAGCCCGGATGTGTGTGTGTGTGTGTGTGTGTGTGTGTGTGTGTGTGTGTGTGTGTGTGTGTGTGTGTGTGTGTGCGTGTGTGTGCGTGTGTGTGTGTGTGTGTGTGTGTGTGTGTGA
>JAJHUR010085865.1:0-17361 GCA_027495735.1 Lutjanus campechanus | reverse complement strand
TGTTTACTGTGACACAGAGGTGTATCAAAGACTGCCAGAAAATGAAATAACTGTAAGACAAAAAGGAAATTGACATTTCTTGTTGATTCAGGGACAACAAACTCTGTTATAAGAGCGTGTGATCTCTCTCCCTCTCCAAATATGAGTAAGCTATGTGTAGTCTATAGGGGTATAATGTGTGGCAGTAAAGAACATTTTACTGTAAAGACTCTGATAACGTTAAACTAAACATGCATTCATTGTCTGACCATTGCATAATTCATCTTCTAAATAGACTTAATGATAACACTGGGGATATAAATGTTGTCAACAATAGAGGGACTAAAACAGTTAAACTGAGACAAATGGTCAACCAGATAGTTAATGTTAATTAATGTTTGCATATCAGTGGCATTTGAACCACATAGAAACAAGTAGAACTCTAATTGAAGAAGCAGAGACAATCATGACAGCTCTTGATATTACGTGCATATATGACTTGCATAGTATATTTTACACATGTCTGAGGGTAGTGACATGTTATATGAGACTGACTGGTACCAAGACAAATCAGCTGATGACTTTGACTTGACCATTGACAGTCGTTGGGATGCAGAAAAGTGACTGACTGGACAAAACACTCCGACTGGAGGCGTCCAATACTGTACACCTAAACTCATATACAAAGCATTTTCTGCTGCGTAAACAGCACGCGCAGCGTAATAATCTTGTCAAATGATGAGAAAGAAAAGAAAAAAAAAAGAGGAAAAACTTAACTTGCATGTTTCCATGTTGTTTGTCTTTTGCAGAAACACAAGTACCTTTATTAGGCCAAGTATCAGATAAATTGTGGGCCAAAGGGAAATATGAGGGAATGCAGAAATACTAGAACAGATTCAACAACTAAAACTACAGCATGTCTAAACATTTTCATATACGTACTACTACTACTAACATATCTCCTCTGAAGAAGTGTGAACTGTTCCATCTGAAGACTAATGATGTGTGGTATCACTAAAGCATTGTTCCTCATGGGTTGACACATGGGTTGGACCACGTGTCAAAAGGGGGGATGCATGCAGCGGTGAAAATTTTGGTTTTGAAATTTTGTTTGCCTGACCACTACATCTAGGTTGGACCAACATGGAGGACCAGTGGAGGAGATCCTCTCCAGTCTTCAGGTCTCTTTTGAAGGGGGGGGGGTTTATTTTAAAATTAATTTATGTACATCTGATTTGAGTTCCACTATCTGCTTTGATCAAGTCCAAAATTTTGCACTCATGAAGAACTCTAGTCTGACGTATCCTAAAAATTTCAATCTGGCACTGCTGACAATTAGGCCTGAAAGCGAAGCAAAGTAATCCCACTGAAGCAGGAAAAGTCCCTTAAAGTTCCAGAGACCAGCACTGTTCACAGTCACTTCCTCATTCATTCACTTACTACTACCGATATTTTAGGCACTCAATAGTTTACAATGATCTTAAGTAGGGATGTCATGATACCAGAAATTTAGTAGTCGATACCCACACTAGTGAATTTCCATGATTCTCAACACCTAATTCGATACCACAGAAAACAAAACAGCAACAGTAAAATTCAGCTATTGTTGCTTTTCTTTGCCACCTGACATAAAAACTCCTCTGAGGTTCTAGGACAAAGAAACTGAGGAGGAGGTTTACTGAGCCTGCGACAAATCACTGTCAGGAGAACAGGGTGCCATGTCTGGAAAGTAATGCAGAAGTGATTTCTGCCCAGACATTAAGTCTGTTGTCTTTTCTCTCTCATTCTCTCCCTCTTTTTGCCTTCTTATTTAAACAGTTAAACATAATAGTAGTTCACACCTGTAGATCTATATTGACTTTTTAGGTTTAACCCATTTTGTTGTGCTTTGAGCACCGATCAGCTGAGCTGACAAAGCGCACTGGATGGGCTGCTGTGTTCACTGCTGCAGCCAGTGTATGTGTATGTTTGACTGAGAGGGAGAAGAAGAGGGGGAGAGGAAGGTAGAAGGAGAACTATTGCATGCAGTCTTTTCTGGGAGTCATTAATACATAGTCTGACCGCCGCTTTGTCACTTGCTACCTTAGCACTTTTAAGCATTTATGCTGTTCCCGTGATGTCCAGAAGAATTGCATCTTTTGTACCTCCGTACAAAAACGAGTACCGTCACATTTTCAAAATTTTAGCACTGACTCGGTACTGAACTGTGAGTTCTTGTGACATATCCCAAAGTAAACTGAGATTTGTGACATCACATTTTAGATATATACACATGAATTTAAGCTTGTTAGCAGTTTCGTTGTGGGGAATTTTGGAGGGCTTTATGTACGGCTTAACTTTCACACAAAGAATAAGGATGCTCAAATTAACTGGGGGTAAATATCGCGAACTACAGGGTAAAGTGGGAGTGATTTCCAATATATTCCCGGTCTTTATCTAACACCAAAAAAGGCAGTATGTTACTGCAGCAACACCAAAAATAAAGATTTGAACAATACTTTCAATGGAGCCAGAGATTAGCACAAAATCTGGGACACATGAAAAGCCTCAACACACAGTACTACTGTGAAAAAAATATATTGCTTTAAAATTCAATATTGGTACCAGTCTGAAATGAACATTTCTGCTATTATGACAGACCAATAAGATGCTTTAATTATGCACCTGCGAGTATGCCTGTGGTAGGGATATCACAAGAACTGATACTTTGGGACCAAGTTGAAGCCAAAATTTTGGAAATGTGGCAGTACTCATTTTTTTTACAGTACTGTAGGTACTAGCGATGCAATTCTCCTGGACTTGAGAGGGAGAGCATGTAAGCTTACAAGTGCTGTAGTCTGCTGGTAAATGCCAAAGGAAGAAGAAGAACATCCACCAGCACTGAACAACAACTACTCGTGTCAGAAAGGGACAAATGCAGCTGCAGCAACTCTGCTTTGACTTGTCGAAAAGAAATTGTGACCGGGTCAGGTTGCTGGTTGACCTGCAGGGCGGCCACAACTTTCTACAAAATAATATGGGTTCTGACAGGTGGGTCAAGTGACAAAGCAGCATTCAGATGTAGTATTAATGACTCCCAAAAACAATGTGTGCAATTACTCCTGCTGCCATATTCCTTTATCCCTCTCTGTCTGCCTCTCTCAAACACACACACACAATGGCTGCAGCGATGCACACAGCAGTGTATCTAGTGCGCTCTCAGCTCAGCTTATTGGTGCTCAAAAAGTGACAAAATAGTTAAAATCCTGAAGCTGTAGACCCAAGAACATAGTTAGGAACAATATGTGAACAATTTAATAGCCAAGATCTTCTCACTACTGTGTGTGGGGATGACACAGTGCACTGTGACAGCTCTCCGTTCCCAGCTACAGGAGTGTGCCGGCGCACAACATGAACCCGAAAACTGTGCTATAATGTCTTAAGTTTGTGTGATTGGTCATTGATTAATGCATATTTCTGTGAGAGCAGAAATCATTTTTGCATTACTTTCCAGACATGAAGACCTGCTCCTATGACAGTGACTTGCATCAGGCTAAATAAATATCCCCCTCAATGTTTAGTCCTAGAACCTCCGAAGAGTTTTTATTTCAGGTGGTAAATAAAAAAACAATGGCTGAATTTTATTACAGCTTTTTTTTTTTTTTTTTTACCATGGTATCAAATTTACAATTTGAGTTGGCATATTAATATGTTTATATATAATATAATATTCCACTACATGAGTAACATGATGTGCTCTGCAATTAGGTGGAAAAAATAAGTGCATCTATCAGCAATCAGCCAAAATAACTTGAAAATTATTGGCATATCAGATATCTGCAAAAATCAATTATTGTGCTTCCCTAGTTGTAACACAAAATGAGGAACCCCATAATAATTATGCAGACAACAGAGACCTGTGTATCAAACAGGGCAATGGTAAGTGTTGGTTATGGGGAAATACACATGCTCAATCAGGAAGTTCCATCCATCCAGTCAGCCTGCAACTATCACTGCCGCACAGCAATATACTACTTGACCACCTACCCATTGTATCCCTTCACAATCTTCAGGATTCTCTCCTTCATATCTTCAAATGGAACTGACTCCACGTTGGGATTTGCAGGACCTCTCTGTTCGGGTGCTGAGGCTCTGAAGTCATCCATCACCTTCTCCAATTTGAACAAGAAGTAGTTTTTAAATTGAGACCATTGAACCCTACAGGAAAGAGGGAAGGAGCATAAGTCTCAACACATTTGGCATAACATAAATTCATTAGTATTAGGAGTGTCTCAATTTTCTAAATCCATAGCTCAGGCATAGTCCACACATACCGGGTATTTAAAGCAAACAAACAACAACAAAAAAAAAAAAAGAAAGAAAGAAAAACAGCATTTTAAAACCCAAATGATCTCCATCCAGACAAGCGTTTTAGTACCATTTCTGAAAAAAATCTCTGCTCATACTAACACACTGAAAATGCATATCACATGAAAATTCACTTGCATGTGCATCTCATTATAAACAAAAAGCGGACTGTAATGATAAGGCCAGAAAACGTGACTGCTGTTCACAGCATTCTCCCAGATAATGCTGTTTTTATTAAAACATTTTCAACCGCACGTGTTCTTATCTCTTCCATCGCTGTACTTTCCATGTCTGTTTGTGTCTTTCTACATAAACGTTTTGTAGACTTTCTGTCCATAGTCTGTGTAGTCTGTGGATTTAGCTCGAGATTGATTTACTTCGATGTGCACTCAATACCATGTGTTTGAAAGAAGTCAACGACATGAACTTTCACGTCAGGCTCTGTACTCTGTATCTTGATGTAGTCTGGACACAGAAATATAATAGCGCGGGCATCCGCAGGGCTAATTTCTGTTGTTGCTCCTTCCACATGTGGACGTGAGCTGATAAGGCCGATCATTAAAAAGTTTTCTCGCCATTCATCGTCCTCCATTAAAAAAAACAGCCACGCATGTAAACAAACAGGGTAACCGTGGGGATGACAGCACAGACTCACAACAAACAAAGGAGTCAGTGGCGTGCACTCTGACATTACAACCCAGAAGAGTTTTCAGAAAGCTCGGTTTTTAGTGGCCTAAAACAATGAGACCAAAATGCACAGAAAACAGCTACATTTTTAAAAACACCCGTCTAAGTGTGGACAGAGCCACGATTTGATTGAAACTTTTTGTTTCTCTCCACTGACAGCTGTGACATTAAAAGTAAAGATCAACAGATCATTGATTTTAAGATCTGACAACTCATTTACATTTTCAAATTTTTCATATAGTGTTCATTCTTACTATGGACACACACCAGACACTGCATGTAGGCAGGGTTGGAGAAGGGAAAAAACACTGACTCTGCCTTTGATTCTGATTACTGAATTTATAAATCATTTTAAACAGAATATTGAAATTGTGACACCCCTAGATAGAAAAGAGAAAATCTTGCAAAACTGGTCAAAAACATACTATGGTTGGATGCTATGGCAACTTTTTATTTAAGAAGAAACTGAAATTATAGTTACACTGACACCACCATTGCTCAACAGACCCAGAAAAAATGGATTGTCTAAAACTGTTCCAAGACACATAAACAAAAAGTATGACTACATTTGTAGTGCATTGAAATTTACTTTAAGAAATACCAAAATGTGTGTTTGTGTATGCTGTAAGGAGTAATGAGGGGGAGATTTATCAGGTATGCGATGTTCACTTACATGGTCTCTCCAGTCTTGGCAATGTGACATAGAAACTGTTCAAGCAGAGGACATGCCTCCTTCTTTGCTTTCTTATCAAAATCTGAGGAGACAAAATAAATCACAGCGTAAATAAACTCACAACACACTGACATTACGTTATGTATTAGCCCTATCAGAGATGAACATGCTTTGATTTAACTTAGCTTAACCTCAGTTTTTACAACTCTACTATAATAGCAGGGATGTTTGGACTACCGGCAGTGTTAACCTACGTCAGCCAATTAAATGAAGCTTGTAAGCAGGTCTCTGAGGACACTTTGTGTAATTAACGTTAGCTATTTACATAACGTAGCGTTAGCAGGCTAGTGAATGCTACCCATCTAGCTAGGTCGCTTGCTAGCTATAACTAGCCTAAGTTTAGCGCACGGGCTAGCATGTTAAGTTAGCCGCAACAGTGTAGCCGGCAAACGGTACTCTACCGGTGACACCGGCTAATTATTCATCATCGCAACCAAAAACATCTGTCAGCGAGCTGTCAACACTGAAGGAAATGTATATAAAATCGGAAAATGAAAAGCATCATATAATAGTTAGCTTTGTCGCCTGGCTCATAAATTGAACAGACAGCTAACCATTTCCGTGAAACCGCTGGTAATGTTAGCGTTAGCTAGTCCTGAGTAGCAGCTAGCTAGCGACATTAGCTCACGAGCTGCATTCCGTTTTTTTAAATAATACAACAATTACGGGAGCACACGTATAACACGTGGTCTAAATGAACACAAAAACTATCGAAATAAACTTCAATGACCTCTGAGCGCCTCTTGAAGCGAGTCAATTTCCATCACGTCGTTGCCCTCGGTCAGCCTTGTGGATGTAAAAAAGCAGACTGGCGGCTAGCTGCTGCTGCTGCTAAGCTACGATCTCACAGGCAGGCGGAGAGGAGGGAACATTTCAATATGGCGCCGTGAGGTCACTGCCTGCTCAGCAACAGACCAGGTACTGCACTGGGAAGAAGAGCAAAAGAGCCTATAAAATGAAACAGAATAATAACTACATTAAATAAAACGATATAGATATATTTTACTTAAAGGTACGATGAGCACGATGAGCACTTTATATTTACATACTTAATACTACTGTCATTGTCCACATTCCCCATCTTTTGACTGCTGCTGTAGTGTATTACTGCTATATTTATTGCCTATGTAAGCCATATTTATTTATTTAATATGCCAGTGTTTTTACTTCTCTTATTTTGCCATTTTTGCCCTTATTTTATTAATTATTTTATTAATTTATTATCAAATTTTTATATTTTTGATAGTTGTTGCCAACCATGTCATAAGAATTTTCTTGCCGACTGACCCTGTTTTACACTGTGCATTTGATGAATAAAACACTTTTTACTTTGAAATATGAATGCAACTAAATATAAAAATATAAAGTTCTTTTTTATGTATCACAATGTGAGTATTTGAGCTGCAATTACTTTGACTGATATTGCAATATTGCAATAACATTAATATAACATATTAAAATAGTTTTGGTGTGATTTTGTTTGTTTGTTTGTTTGTTTGTTTTGCAGGGATCTGTACCATACAAAAAATGTTTTCTTAAGTCTGTAGAATATGATGTATAAGCCAGGACATCTTTGCAGCATGACAATATTTAATTTAAAATGGTATTTTGACACACATTTCGCCTTTAACAAATACTGCACCTTCTGCGGTTTGAAAACTGCAGTGGTCCAATTTTGATAAAAATGTTAAATTGCTCAGCCCTACAACACATACACACAAATCGCACAAATGATTGGGGTGTTATTGTGTTATTGTGGAACAAATTTAGAAAATCAGAAATGTTATTTCAGGGGCGACCTGGTAGCTCACCTGGTAGAGCGGACACCACATTTAAAAAGGCTGAGTTCTTTTGTCACTGTGGTCCCAGGTTCAGTTTCAACTTTGTCTTTCTTCAGCTGCTATATTATCAAAAAAGGGCAATTTAAAAAAGCCCCCCCAATTTTTTTTTTTTTTTAAATCTTATCTCATCCATTACAGGCATTGGTGGATTACTGAATGGACCTATTAAGCCCAGGCCCATGGGCCCAGGTGCTTAGGGTCCACTATGCCAGAGCCTTTGCATGAAGTTGCTGTTATTAACTTTGCATTTTTTTATCACATAGTCGAAGGGCTTAGTCATTCATGTCAATAACTGATAACAATACTGAAAAAATTGTAGGAATTCCCAAAACGCTCTCTTTGAAGATATCACAAAAAAGAAACCAACATAATACATTTTAAGTTAAGTTTATCCCCTCAGTTTATCTATAGCAGTGGCTCTCAAATAAGGGTCTGTGGCACGCAGCTGGGGGGGGGGGGCAGTTTTCAGATTAATTCATTTAAATTACCATAATATAAACATATTTATTTTATAGCTTCATAGTTCAATGAATAATTAGTTAATATAATTCTATATATACTGTATATATAACTAATACATGTCTGATATCTCATATTACATTTCTCTTCTGTTACTCGCTCATGTAACTAAGTAGAAGTGTGGAATTTTTTCGAAGGAACATACATGAGGGGGTCCCTTGTATATTTTCTACCTTGTAAGGGGCTGAGAAAAAATTGAGAACCTATAACTTTAGAAGGGCTGTGTACTCCGTGCAGCGTCAACCCTGTGGGGAGAAATCCAAAAAGCAAAACAACAGCATTAAGAGCTCTGTCTAAAGCGTCTCACAATAAGGCCTAATGTGATGCATGATTTCCACAAAGTCACGGTTCATGAAGTGTTATCCACCCCCGATCTGTCTGAATGTCAGCTGGTTTGTAAAATCATCAATTTTGCATTATGTTATTCTATGTTGCTGTGTTTTTAATAAAAAACAAGTTATAACATACTGAATATGACCGCAACTGAACAAATGTTTGTTGTTACAAAGCAGCAAACAGCAGCTAAAAACAGAGTGACAATATTGCCCCGTATTCTCTGTAAACTCTGTTATATTGGTTTTTGCCAATCTGCTGTTCCCATGGCCCCTGACATGGATTCAAGAACTGAAACTGGGTTTAAAGGACTAAATTTGTTTGAAATCCTGATGGGACAGAATTTGGAGGCTCCCAACCTGTGAAAAAAAACTGCTATCAGCCATTGGTGAAATACACAGACAGAGTTTAGCAAAACTAATCTCTGTTTAGTAAGTCCAAATTTATTTGTGTAGGATAAACTGAAATTAAATAGTTTAAACAGTGTAGAGATGCTTGTTTACACAAATCAAAATAAATAAGGGTGCCCCTGTGGCTCAGTTGGTGGAACATGCGACCCATTTGCTGAGGCTGTCAGCTGCTGGTTCAACTGTGGCTGTGGCTCTCTACCCCCTTTCCTCTCTGCTCTTCAGCTATCCCTATCAAATAAAGGCAAAAGCCCAAAAATAAATAAATAAATAAATATTAAAACTGAGTGCTGTTGGGACCTAGTAAGTATGAAAGAGCAGATTTTTAATTGGGCCTGAAAAGTTAAACCCGAATTCTGTCTGAACCTGACCTGAACCCATCCCTCATTAGCACATTTCAGCCTGAACCTGATTACAGAGTAGAGTAGTAGGATTTCAATAAACAAATACAAAACTGGAGAGAAAAAAAAATACTACTACTACTAATAATAATACAGCCCAAACCCAATGTCAGCCCATGAAATATGAAATATGGCCCGACCTGACCCAAACCCGTCGGGTCACATCGGGTTCGGGCACAGATCTCAAACTCTATGAAAGAATGGGAAAAACCATTAACTTTCAGCTCTTCTGTATTCCTTAACAAAATGTTACATTGCTTGCTAGCTTGCTACAAAGTTAAGAAAACATTATGTTGTTTGTTAGCTTTCTAAAAAGTTAATAAAACAATATATTCTTGGCTAGATAGCTAAAATGTTAATACAAAATTACATTATTTGTTAGCTGGCTAAAAAGTTAATATAGCATTACATCATGGGCTTGAGAGCTAAAAAGCTAAGCTATCTAAAAAGTTAACAAAACATTACATTGTTTCTTAGCTAGCTAAAAAGTTAATAAAACGTTGCATCATTGGCTAGATAGCTAAAAAGTTATCTAAACATTCCAGTGTTAGCTGGCAAGCTACCAAAAAAGCTAACAGGTCACATTGTTTGGTAGCTAGCTGAAAGTCAGTTAGACAAGTTAAACCACCTCAATTATAAGTTAATACTGGATCATAGTTTAATTCACAGTTAAAGGTTTTAGTGCAACAGAATTGCTAATCTAGGTTCAGAGTGAAAATAAACAGAGGTTCAAAAAGATCTTTCTTAATTTTAAGATAGTTTTAAAGTTTGGTGCAACATCACTTAAAGTTAAACCTCAAATTATTCAGGTTTTCATAATTAATCCTTGTTGATGCAACCCAGCCACATAGTGGTAAATTCAGTTAGTCCAGTTTCGAATCAACTAGCAAAATATTGTGCTAACACAATAAGTATATAGAAAATAAATTTAAATGTAGATGCTTTTGTCAAGGCAAATAGTTGGTGATGCGATGTAGCAGACTGGTCAGGCCTCAACAACTCGCCCCTAAAACATGTCTCACCTCACTGCATGATTAATATGCACCTCTGAGAAAAACGTATTTCTTCCATTTGTGTTATTAAATGAGACACAGTAGATTGCATTGATTTATTTAGAAACGCATGTTGACTGTACAGCCATTTTCAGTTTCCAGTTTGAATGATATATTTAGAACATTACACCACATTGAAAGTAATGCTGCTAAAACATGTTACCCATGTGTTCACAACAGACCATACATCATATTACAAACTAAGATACCGTCTCAGACACACGCACGTCTACACCACTCATTTTCTCGTTATAGTAAACATGGCAGACAGGAATATTTATATGGCACATAATCAGCTGTCACTATCTTTATATGCTAGCACTTTTGGTTTGGATCCTCTTGGACAGTGTAGCATCTAAAGTGGACATGTTGTGTACAAACAACCATCCAGTCCTAATATCATTCTGAAAGTGCATTTTAACATTCGGTATGTAACATTAAAGTCCATATTACCTCTGTTTGTGCTGTATTTAATACTGACAGTGGCATTTGGCAACTGCAGACCAGAACAGACTTCTTCTCATTCACTCAGCCTCACATTTCAAGTCATTTGCTGGTAAAACATTCACATGATTTTAGTGGAGTGGTTTATGGATCTACTACTTCAAGTAGTAAAGCTTTCCAAAGTCCAAAGTTGAGCATGTTCGTGAGGAAAAATTAAAAAAAAAGGTAGATAATTTTGTTAGAGGGATAGTTCAGATTTATTGAAGTGGGGTTGGGTGAGGTACTTATTGATAGTGTCAGCTATAGCAGAAGCTTGTCTGCACGCCCCCAGTTATGAGAAGCAGAGAGGAGCACCAGCGGGGAACAAAGTCATGTACCGCTGCAACTAAAAGGTATTTTAGCCACTTACAAATTCAACATCGGTTGTTGCACACTATATTTTCACTGCTTTACTTTGCCGTCAGACTGCCTTTTCTGACAGGAAACTGCTGTTTTATAAGCCAAATATCGCTCCCTTCAAACCAACCAAATCCCATAGGCGAAAACAGCGATTTTACCCCTCAGGACATGGGAGATCCTGTAGTACTAATGCCTTGATCTGTTAGTTAGTTTGAGTTATTGTGTGACGTCAGTGTTTTAGAAGGATAGTTTGCCTTCATGGAAGTCACACAATTATATAAACTAACTAAGACATTGAGGTGGTGGTAGTTGAGCATCTCCCATGTTCTTCAAGATAAAAGTACCAATTTTGCCTATGGAGTTTGGTTGATTTTTAGAGAGTGATATTTAGCTTTTTTAAGTGGTCAAAATACCTTTTCTTGCTGACCCCAATTTGTCGACTAACCAATTAAACATTGCTACCCTCAATAGTTGGCACCAGAAATATGATATTTTATTCATGCACAATGCCAGTTAACTGTTGCCTCTGAGATGTTATGCTGCCATCCACCACTAGCAGGGGCTGCAGCCCCAGCAGACATTAGCCCTTTCTTCCTGAGCTTATGCCCCGATGACCCTGATGCCGTTGTTGAATTTGCTGTGGTGAAAGTGGAGGACACAGCACCTTGTAAAACCAGTGCAGTTCTGCAGTATTTTGACATAGAATATGAATATAATGTTGTACGTACTCAACTGGACCAGTGAATAACAACGTTCATTCATTCATTGTTACTCACAGACGCTGTGATGCCTGAGAAGATATTGCATTTAATGAGTTGTTGTCATGTTTTGTAGGATAATGTGTAATATTCAAATTGCACATATTTCACACAGCGGCATTTACTAAACAATTTGGTTATCGACGAATGTGATCCACGGCTTCTAAAACATACTGATTAATAGATTGTGGTCTCACCTTTTCTCACCTTTAGGCTAGTCGACTAGCCTAAATTCAAAACTAAATTCATCCCTAACCCCGTCCACAGCTGTGCGTTTCTTAGCGTGTGCCGACCGGCATCTACTGTAGCTAATACACTGCGAATCAATAAATACCTCATACAACCTCACTAAAATAATCCGAACTATCCCTTTAAATGCTCCATTGACACAAATATGCCTTCAATTTTGCTTTTAGCCTACCCTTGAGATGAAGAGCTGATACTTTCATAATTCTTGGCAGATAAACACTTCATGCAGTCTTTTTTTTTTTTTTCACTTCCAACATGTCCCCCGCTGCACACGACTGGGATGTGACAGGTTTAAGATGGCAATAAGGCAAACCTATTCTACGGCACCACTGACCAGCACTGTATGCTTCTCTGTATACGTAGGCCTATTACCCATCCCATCACTGGAGGATCACAATGTTCATGAGACCATTCCAGGAAGTGCTGAAGCCGCCAGTTCAGTCTGGGAGATGCTGGTTTGACACATAATCCACAGCGAGACGGTCCTCTGTGTTGTCAGATAAAACAGGGAGTCCATTCCTCCCATCAGTTTTTGTGCGGTTTGACGTGTCGGACCACTTTGTCCTCGAACAACTTCCTCATGGTCTTTTCTATCTGCTTGAGGAAGACTTGAGGGATGCGCCCGCACAGCGTGTTGACCGTGTCCAGGAACTTGGTCTGGATGGGGTAGAAGAGCGACTGGAACATGTTGTCCTCGAAGGGAAACTGCAGGAAACAGAGACATCATCCCGTGTCAGTTGCGATCCCACAGCTATTTCAGCGTGATGGTTTTTTTAATGGAACATATCACAGGCTAAATGGTATTTACAAATTGCGTCGACAGGGGTGGGGTGAGGTGGTGGTGGTGGCGGTGGCAGCGGTGGTGGTGGTGGTGGTGTTCTGTATTAATCATAAATTACGACCCGGCTCGTCTTTAAGAGGCTTATCTCAGCAGAGCAGAGGGGGGACTGACTCCGCTGCCGGAGAAAACAAATTCTAAATTTAAAAACTGACCCAGATTGTTTAATGCAAGCAAGAGAGAATTTGTATCACAGAGGAAAATACTCAGAGCTGCTCTTTTTCTGAGCTGGAGTCATTAAAGGAGCAGTCCAGTGTTTTGGAAAATATGCATCTTAGCATCACCTAGAGTCAGATGAAAAGACTGACGACTGTAGAGAAATTTATTCTATGTACATTCACATTACCCATGTATGGTTTGAATCATTTTGGGGGGATAGGTAAGAAGATAAGCCATAAGGCTCTTAAAGGGACAGTTCACCCCCCCCAAAAAAAAAACAACAACATATATTTCCTCCTACCTGTAGTGCTATTTTTCCATCTGAATTGTTCAGGTGTGAGTAGCAGAGTTTTGGGGATACTGGTCATAGATATGGCTGCCATCTCTAAAATATGCTGCTCAAACCACCAAAATATAAGATTCCTTCTGCGCGATGATACGGTTACTGAGTATAATTTGGTAGAAAGAAAAGTGCTCCTCCTGCTCCTCCTAAGCGGGTCATGATTTCTGGAAAGAGACATTGCTGCTGGCTTTTTCAAACGTATATTTGGGGCTTTAAGCCCCACAAGCTGCGTGCCATCTAGTTCTATTACACTGGAGAGAAGGCAGATATCTCTAAGGCTGATGTCTCCAAAACTCAGCAACTCACACCAAAACTATCTAGATCAGAGACTTCCAAAGTGGGAGGCGGGCCTCCCTTGAGAGGCTCGGAGAAGAAAAGTAAAACATGTTACATTAGTTATTACATTAGTTCTCAAAAGGAGATCACATAGAATTGCCGAGTGGTTCTCAAACTTTTTCTGGCATGCCCCTCTTCAGAAGTGGAAAAAAACACACAATTATTAAATAAAGGTCAACATGAAGGCATCAGCAGACTCTTGTTTATTTTCCCTTTGGGCACAAACTTTTTTTTGTTTGGGAACCACAGAGCTATCTTGGCGTAATTGTTGCGTGTTTGTGGCATCAAATGACACAATCATGATCCCATAGACATCCAACAATTGGATGAAACTAAGCAAGTAAACTAGGGAGCGCATTTTTTCAACCTTTGTCCAAGGGGAGGCCCATAGTCTCAGTCTTTTGATTTGATTTTTTGGGAACTGGCCCTTTTAATGTTTGTAGACTTATCAGCATCCATTGTAGCTGAATAATACTAATTAATCTACATAACATGGCCTTCAAAGCCATTTATATTAGTTAATAATCAAACAATAACCTATAATATTCTGTAATACATTATATTACTCATTCAAACTTGTTTACAGAAGATATGTTGTTGTGCCATAGCAGCAAAAGCACATTTATAACTAACAACATTAATGATGGACAATACTCAGGCCCTGAAACTGACACACGTTAAGTGGAATGCAGCCATTGTTAATGTGATTGATTAGTTAGACACCTGTGTGTTTTTCTGCTTAACACATCAAAATGTCTGCTGTGAAATGCTCAATTGTTTTGTGATAAATATCTTATCTTAACTAATTCTGTTTGTTCATCATTTTGATCAGTAAAATAGTGTCATAGCGTCATGAATACACATGCGTGAAATTTCTTCTGCTGTTTCCTATCTGAGCTAATTAGATGTTAATGCCTTGTGGAAAATTAACTGGGCTCAGGGATTAACATGTTTTAAAATACCATATTGTGTCAGTACAGCTTGAATATCCTGCAGGATTACTCACTTCACGTATTGCATCATAGACCACTTTGAATGCCGGCTGCTTGTCGTCATGATACACTCCACGGTTGCCGTGGAGGATGGACACGCCCTCCTCTTCAGCCCCTTTACAGTTACTCCCGTACATACAGTGGTCCGGCCTGTAGTTCCACTGGCAGGGGAAGATGAAGAGACACTCTGGAAAAAAAAACAACACAAAAGAACGCATCATTAATATGTATCACACCAAACACATCTCATGTAAATACAATGGTAGGACACAGTGAGGACAGTGACTAATGAAGGTTTTGAAAGGCTAAAAAAAAGCACACACGAACAGCATGAACAGAACAGATGAGTTTGCAACTAATCAACGTCAGTGTGAACGTCACTCACTCCAGAGACAGTGAACAACGCTCACGCCGCAAACTGATACAAAAACTTCTGATGCAGACTTGCAGTAAAGCGAGAGAGAGAGAGAGAAAGAGCGTGATATATGTGATATAGCCTAAAAACTTTCCTTGATCATGTACCATGACGTGTGTGACCTAAAGCGGTCATTCCTGGAGACTGGGAAGAAATTCTGCAAATTTAAGGATGAAAATGTGTATGTTGTTTTCCTGACGAGAAGGAATAAAAACAATAAGATGACCTGTTTGCTCAGCCTAAATGCATTTATTTATCATTTATGAAGTATATGTTTTCAATAGCACACGTCACGTTAATATAAGGTAATGTGGAAATGGCAGCAAAAGTGGGCAGGAACACTCATTTTTGCACAAAGTTAGGGCATTTTGTGAAATGAGCCGCGATGTTTTGTTTTTAAAGAATGGGTCCCCAATTAAAAAGAATAAAGTTTGGGAAGCACTGACCTAGACTGGAGCGTTCCATTTGAACTGGACAGTTAGAATTTCCCAGTTGGAAATTTCATCAGCATGTTGGTGCTCAGGTTTGCAGTCTGCTGTAGTGTAAAGTGTTCTCAAATTGTTCTAAATTGTTGTTCATAGCTATTAATACAATTAAAACTGGTAATTCAAATTAATACAAAACAAAACAAAACAAAAGGATAATTGGAATGAAAAAGGAATATTGTACCACTTGGTATGAAATCACTACATGGACTCCAGCTTCCTTAGTAAGAGGAGGTGCTATTCAAAATTAAATTGTAAAAAAAAACAAAAAAACAGAAGAAATGAAGATGAACTAGTTCATTTTTGGGGCTGTGAAATTAGTTCAGAACTTAAAATTGTGAACTATACTTGTGAAAAAGTTCATTTTAATCTCTGAACTGAACTCTGCACAACACTGCATACATACTATATCTGTCCATCCTCAAACTTAACAGTACTTTACATCAAAGAAATATCAATATTTGGGCTATAAATTACAGCTTTTCCTCCATTTCACTTTAGTTGGAGTAATCAAGTATCCAACGTGATCACCGTCCCCACTGGACGGGACACTGGCAGGTTGTTTGTGTCACTGGAGCGACTGAACATGCAGCCTAAGTGGAAAATGTGTGCAGCAAACAGCCAGCAGTGGGAGGATATGGATGCATCAGTAAGGACATATTGTTCCAGGCTCGAGCCCCATTCACTCTAATGGAAGTTCTCCACCAAGCGTCGGGTCTCTGCATTCAGAGGCTGATGTGCTTCAGCCTTTCTCTGGCTTCACACAGTATACTGCACCAAATGGTCCACAATGTGATAAAGTCTCGTTTCTTTATCATAGCGAGGAATGTATATGGATAAAAAACATCTTTCTGGATGTCATGTGACTGTGGTAATTTTTGCTACACAGCCCATTTCTGCTCCAGAGCGAGCATCAGCAACACAAACAATATAAAGACAAACACAAAAAAAACAACAAAAAAAAAACAATAAAATGGAAGATGGACAGTTTGAAAAAGTCATCATCGTCTTCTGTGCAGTCTGCCAGTTTGATTCTTTCTCTCCTCACATCTGTTTATTTATCTGCACCTAAACAAAGACAAAAGCCTCTAAAAATCACACCACATTGTTCACACTGCAAAAACCATCAACCTCCAACTGCAGCAGTACAGCAGCTCACTGATGGTTCTTACACTACAGCTGCAGGGTGGGGATGTGTGCACGCTGCATGTATGAACATCAAACACACACCCGAGCGCAGACGTTGATATATTTGTTCATTTGAACAACCAGTATGATGTCTTCATGATGCGTCTCTAATGTGTTCATCCAGGACACAAAATCTTAGTGTAGCATCCACACAAATGTCTAGGAGTGTTAAAATGACACGAAAACGTGACACTTAAATGTGTATATTTAGTCACCTTTTGTTATTTTTGATTATAATTATTTTCCTGCCGACCCCCTTTTTAAAAATGACAAACTGCCACGACCCAGTTCACAATAAACCTTATGAAAGAGTTAATTTGTGCATAAAAGAACATTCCTGAAAATCTTAACTGCCATTTCCTCATCACCTTGTATTATCTAGACGGATGCATACACTTTAAATAAATTAATTTAGGCTGAGTTAACAGGCTACAGCATCTCATTGTTTTCTTGACA
>JAJHUR010085864.1:0-11446 GCA_027495735.1 Lutjanus campechanus | reverse complement strand
GGATTTCAGTTTCTTAAATGTGAATATTTACTGATTTCTTTACTCCTCTGACAGTCAGCTGAATATCTTTGGGTTTTGGACAAAACATAACATTTGAAGATGACCATTTTTTGACATTTTATATATCAAACAACTAATTGATTAATTGAGAAACTAATCAACAATTAATTGGTCATGAAAATAATCTATATGTATGTATATATAGTAGGGCTGAACAATTAATCACAATTTCATCAAAACTGCAATGTGGCCTATGGCAACTTTTAAATCACAGGAGACAATAAATGTTTTAAATGCAAAATGTGTCAAACTATCATTTTAAATTGAATATCGTGCTGCAGAAAAGTCCTGGCCTACACATCACATCAAATCATCTTGTTTTTGGATACAGATCCTTGCAAAAACCACACCATAATTATATGTTTTACGTGAAAATGAGAAGAAAATGAGAAAAATTAGCATTCCTTCTAATATCGCATATCTAATATCGCAAATAATATCAGTCAAAATAATCGCAAGTAGATATTTTTTCAAAATCGTTCAGCCCTAACATATAGTAATTAGGTTGCTTTTAGAGGCGAGATGCAGAGGACGGCTCTGTGTGGCGCCTGCAGACTCGTAGCGATCACAAAGTGAGTCTTGCTCCACCATTTATTGTATCGTCTCATTGGCTGGTGGACGTGTGGCAGTGGAAGAGTCTGGTTCTTAGCAGGTCACAGCGGGTGTGGGTGAAGTCATGTTGGAGCTGAGGGCACTGGCCTGGACACGACAAGCTGTTACGTCCAGTCCAGCCAAGCTTTTCAACACGTTGTGTGTATGTGGAGGAGGTGTTTTTTTTGTGGGTGTGAGTGAGAGAACATGTTGTTTTCAGGCCTGGATGTGTGGCATGTGTGAGAAGTGAAGCCCACAGTACTTTGTGTATCTCCTGCTTCTGAGGGTGGATGTCTTTCTTAATTAACAAAAATGTGCTAACACACATCTGCAGGAGGCAGGGAGGAAAGGAGGCGTGAGAGAAGATTGGAGGAGAGGAAATAGGAAGGGAGGGAGGAGGTTTAATGACGGGAGAGAAGGGAGATATTTTCATATGGAGGCTGATGGACTCAGAGACATGTGGACAGACATAATGGATTAGATGAAACTTTAATGATCCCAGTGGGGAAATTGGCTTCTGCAATAGTGAGTAGTAACAGGATACGTCAAGAATGAATGGGCTGTCAGTCAGAGGAGAGAAGAATGAGTTGACCCTGTATGAACAGATCCAAACATCAGCAATAGCTGCAAAATGTCAGCACGAGATACTGTACGTGTTTTACAAACAAACAATGGCGGCTCGTGAAGAGGTTGGCGTAGATGCTGTGATGGCATCAGTTACATCATGACTGGACAGAAAACAACACTGAAAGAGATGTTTTCACTCTTCTCAGCAAGACTTTGATCTGATTGGTTGAAGTTAGACGTGATAGACAGATGGTTCATCCATTTTTGAAAGTGCCTGCCCTTTTCCAAACTGTTTTTAAGGACGACTCCCCAGACGGTGCTGTGTAACAAACCATTCGGCGTGTAAGACAACATGTTTGTTTAGTTCGCTGTTTAGTTGTTTATTTAGACCAGGAGACATGGTCCCCCAACACCATATAAGCCCCACAAACCGACACACGGACGACACCCCTCCTCCTCCCCTGACCATTCCTAATGTTCAGTTACAAACGTACCTTCAGCGACTTTTTCGGTCCAAATCAGCTCAGCAGTTCACTTCAGCTCACTTCAGTTCCAACAACCCGACACAGAAGAAAAAAAAATCCCATCCTGTCACCGTCCTCTGGCTCTGACGGCTCAAACATGTCTGGATATGTCCAAATAAGAAATTGTTTCAATCATTGAACTTTGGCTGGGTGGATAATAACACACGTTTCTGTGTTGTGTCAAACTCAGACCACACATTTATTGTTGTTTGAGTATCTTTAACCAGAATCTGATGAATGTTGTCATATGTAACAGATAACATGTGGACAAAGAAAGAACAAATCGCTACCAAAAGGAAGACATTAATTAATTAGAGTATGACCAGTCCATACTGGTCCTCTGAACCTCACACACAGTCACACTGAGGGACTGTGTACAAACACACACAAGCGCAGAGCTGCTGACTTCTTCCTCTGTTTCCACTGCTCCTCTCCCTCCCTCCGTCCCTCTCTTCCTTCCTCTCATCCTCCCATCGCCTCGCTCCCTGTGCTCCCTCTGGATGCGGTCACAGCTGTATCCACCCAGCCAGCTGTTTGGCAGTCAAGCTCTCCTTGGACTCAGACACCATCACACCTGTATGGTCTTCGGTGACCCTGGATAAACCTGCTTTCCAGCAGTCTAAATGGGTCAACACGTGTTATGTGACCTCCCAATCAGGGCTTATTGGTGGATGTGATGCTGAAGTGAATGAAGTTCTTGTGGGAGATATCTGCAGCATGTATTCTTAAATTCCGGTTCATTATTTTCCCTCAATCATAAAGATAAATTATCATCATTATTTTTAATTTTTATCGTATTGTTGCCACATCAGTGTTTATTATAATTTCTTTCCAGGAAGTAAAAACTGAATCACCACAGATGGAAACTGTTCCAGACGTCTCAGAGCCATGACTTGTTTAGATGCAGGGTTTTTTGGTCAGAGCTGCAGCTGCGTTCACTGTTGAGCCGTCTTCCAGGAGTCAGTCTGTCTGTCAACTGTTTATTAGTCAGTTACTTTATTAGCCAGCGGATAAAAATGCAGGCTTCGGGACACGTGGAAAATTGGAAGATGTCGGGAATTTTTCTGGTGAATTTTCCCCAGATCTCCAACCCAGTCATTACACTAAGCCTGTGCTGGATGGCTGGCTGCTGTCAATCTGAGGCCTGCCTGTGTAGCATGCTCACAGACAGAAGTATGGACTTTATACTGATGGCTTTCACTTTTGTTAGTCCTGTTTATTATCTGCAACACCCAGGAAAAGAGTTTGGTAATATCAATATAACAAGCTTAGCCATAACTTCTTTTACACTGTGGTGGTGTAGGTATGTTTCCCTTTAACCCTTTACCACCACCCCTCCATACCCTCCAGTATTACCACAATAACACAGTCATGTGATGCCTACCATGGGGTTTGGCTCATTACTGTCATCAGGGCTGAACGATTTTGAAAAAATATCTTATTGTGATTATTTTGCCTGATATTGCAATTGCGGTATGATTAGCAAGATTAGAAATAATGATAATTTTTATATAATTATTCTTATGTTGATTGGAAAACATGTAAAAATGACTATGATGTGATTTATTTAATTTTTGCAGTAATCTGTACCAAATGAATGTTTTTTTTAAGTCTGTAGAATCTGATTCGTTTTAAACACATTTTGCCCATTTCCCCTGCAATTTGAAACTTGCAGAAAGCCATATTGCGATTTTGATAAAATATCGATTAATTGTGCAACCGTCGTCACCGCAGACTTTTTGAATCTTGTGTCGAGATCGGCACTGTCACACACAAGTCAGGAACACAGCCTCTGATTGGTCGATGGACTCAACCCAAGGTATCTTGGATTTACCACTGAGTGGCTAATAACATGCTAACAACAATTTCTGAGAAATGGATAAGTAACTACAAAAGACATTGGGTGTTGGAGTTAGCATGATGGATTGATTCCAAAAGATGCTGGAGTTCAAGGCTGGATTACAAAGCCTCTGTTGTAAAGGTACAACGCTAGCATTAGCATAACTTTAGCCTTTCTTAACCTGCAATGTACATTTACTGCCACACTGACAGCTTATTGCTGAATTTAAGTCTGCTGCTCGCTCTCCTTCACTTGCACACCACACACACTTACACACTGCCCCACTCCTTAACGGAGCTATGTTATGCTTTTGACAATATGCTTCAAAAAGTCTGCCACTTTTCCCCTCACTAAAATTTAGTCAAACTTTAGATGGCTATTTAGTCCTCCTTCCGGCAAGCAAGGTTGGGGCCAGTTGATGCCTCAGGTCACCTAGTTTTTGAGCCTCTACGTCCTCTGAAAGACAGTGATGTTAGCCACGGACTTGGGCTTCCTAGTGGAATTAAAGAAGTTAATATCTCTGGTCGTGTGAGGCTACTGTGAGTGATTATGCAGGTCAGTGGGCACAGAGCAAGTTTAGAAATTAAAAACGTTAAAGCAAACAAAAATATTTAAGTTTACATGACCTCTATACATGACCTCCCCACTGTAGCCTGCCTGTTAAATAATCATGTTGCTGCAGACCCTGTCGTAAACCTGCAACAACATTTCGAGTTGGTGACGTAGCAGCGAGATGTCCTCCAGCTGATGTCCTTTAGTAGCTGTGTACTAAACACATCAGTGTCCTGCTAAACCTGCTCACCTCTGCAGCACTGATGCTATCTGCTCTGTGGACGGACACAATACCAAAGTATTTGGTGACATTCAGGCAGAGAGGCACAGGCATAACATAACACTCAAGAAGAAGCTTTCATTGTGTCCTCTGACTGCCGGTCCAGTTCCATGTTTAGTGATCTGGCTCTCTGTCTCTTCAGTCACTTCCCTTAGCTACCAGTGTTAGAGCACGCAGAATAAATCAGGCATGAATGAACCGAGCACCTTTTTGTTCCCTGTTTGTGTGTGTGTGTGTGTTCATGTGAGTAACAACCAGCGGGTGTGTGTTTGCCATGTGACGATAAACCATTAACTCCTCTTACCCCATTGTGGAGTTGATAATTGCACCCCTCCCTTCCTCTCCATCCCGATGCCAACACTCTTCATCTCTCCTCCTCCTCTTCCCCCTCAACAAAGGCTGCCTCTTTTCCCTCAGGGTCAGACAAAATCCTCCAGCACATGCCCCAGTGAGTGACAAATAAGGTTTTCAAGTTGACCAAATATGTAAACATGAAATGTGCATTGGTTTTGGAAATATGAATCATGATGTACAGCCTCTAGAGGTGCATGATTCAACTTTTTCCCATGGTCCAGTGCTAAAGAAGTAAACCAAAATTGCAGTTAATTGTAATATCAATTCACAGTTGCAGAATTGGAATACATATTGGTATTGTGATAGTACTAGTATTGTCCCAGCCCGAGAAAAATACATAAATAAAAACTCAAAATCTTAGAAATCTCCGCTCCAGCTGCATATCAACCCCACATGGGCTTGTGACCTCAAGGTTACTCTTCGTTTTGGACTTCCAGGAACCGTCTCGAGGGTCCTCGCTGGTCCCCGCTGCCTTGTGCTGATGCAGCAGTCTGAACTGTGTACAAGCAATACAAAAGCAACTTTACGACGCAGCCTTATCGGCCAGCAGAATCTATTTGTGGTGCATTTCTCTGCTCCTGTGGTTGATAAGAGCGTGTATGGGAAACACTGGCTTTTTTCAGGAATTTGCCACAATGCACGTGCCATAAATACGGACATGATGTGCAGAAATGCATATATACATGGGATAAGCCTAACTAGGACACATCCCCACCCCCTCTCCTCTCAGCCGCCTCCCGTCTTGCCTTCCTCTTGCCTCCCTCTCTGTCTGACACACAGCCTGTTTGCATACGAGGAAACAATGTTAATTCCAGCAACAGAGGAGTTTTCCCAGGCTGTTTATTTGGCCACTGAAGTTTCAGAGACCAATAAAACTGCTCTGTGTTGCCTTCAGCTCTGTGCGGCTCATTTGCACACACACACCCGGTAGCTGCTCAGCATGGAGGGTTTCTGGTTACCTAGGTAACCTGTCCGTGAAGTACACAGTGTACCCCCCTGGTTACCGTGGGTACCCCTGACTGTAATATGTCAGGTAGTCAGAGTGCAGAATAGAGGATGTTAACACACTGAGCAGCGGGTCGACCCTGAGCGGGTTTGTTTATCAGAAACGAGCAAAGAGATGTGTCTTTGCTAATAAATATATAAAGTTTGCAGTTTTGTAAAATTAGGAGATGGATGTATGAGTGGAAAGTATGAACCAGGGGTCAGAAACCTGCAGCTCTGGAACTGCTTGTGGCTCTTTTTCTCCTCTTCTGTGGCTTTGACAAAAAATTAAAAGGAAAAGAGTAATGGTTCTTATTGTAATGTTTTAATTTTCACTTATTGTTGTAGGCCTAAAGTAATTCTTGCATTGTGCAATTGTTAAAATATGTAGCCTACGCCAAATAAGAAAATAAGCCCATGTCTACAGCTTGATTTTGCCAGAGGCTAGTCTTCTGTCACCCGTTGTTGTCCTTTTCTTTTGAAAGGTGAAAACATATTTTCAGAGACCTTTTTTTTCCTGACTTAAAGGGGAGAAAGACTTTCACATTTTAATAACAACAATAGTCTCAAACAGGATTCAGATTTCTACAGTCATTTAAACTCATTATGCGACCCACTATTGTCTCTCAGAGCAGTCTTAAACAAACACTGCTTTGTGTTTTTCTAGACTAGACTTGTCATTGTTCATTTAAACCCTCTTAATGTTTACAAGTTGTTACTCACGGGTACGCAACAAAAGCACTGGTCTGTGGGCCGCTGCTCCTGGCTGAAGACGTGCTGCAGAGTAACTAACCAAGAGTAAATAACTAAGCTGTGAGTAATACCTTGAATGTCTTAATACCTGCTAATGGATACACTTTGCTTTACCTAGCCATCTAAAAACACCATCTTCAAACTGTAAAACAAATATTCTGCCCCCCTAAAGGAGGAAACATGACTCAGTTATACCACTGCTTCACTTTATTTAAACGTTTTCACACATCAACATTTTTGACTGGTCTGCACTATTCAGACATTTAAAATTAAAATAAACTTCATCTGTTGTTGTGACATTTTTCTCTTTACGGCATGTCACTAAAAGTTTAGCTGAGAAATTTCTGTGAAAGTTTAATGTATCAAATCAGATTATACTTTCTGTTTTTTGTGGTGGTTTTGGCCAGTGTCACACTGATACTGAATATTGGAATTCTCATCCTTAACTAGAGCTAATACTAACAGCCATAGGTGCATGAGGCAGCCCCCTCTGGGATTTTGTGGGCTTTTTTTTTGGGATAAAATGTCTGATTTCCAAGAAGTTTTCCTAAAAAAAATGTGCTGCATGTTGCAATGTTTTCAGTTGTTCTTTGTAGTTAAATTGTGAGAGCAAGTGAAAATTGCAACGACCCCCCCCCAAAAAAACCCAAAAAACAAAAGATGTGATTTTTTTTTTTCTTGTAGAATTCATTAAAAAGCAAAAACAGTTTGTTCCAGAGGGAATAAAACCACACTTTGATCTGAATGTTCTAAGCAGCCTTACTAAAAAATATGCTTTATTTGTCAGTGAAAAGGTGCAGGGGCAGAATTTTTGTGCAGAGCTCAAACTCAAAATGAAAAATATAAAAAATATATATATACTATATCTATACTGCCCATAGGTGTAAATGTGAGCATGAATGGTTGTTTGTCTCTATATGTGTCGGCCCTGAGATGAACTGATGACTTGTCCAGGGTGTGCCTCGCCTCTCGCCCAGTGTCAGCTGTGATAGGCTCCACCCTCCACCCCCCGCGACCCTTTAAGGATAAGTAGTTGCAGATAATGAATGAATGAATGAGTTCATTGATGTTTGATAAGATTACAGGAAGCTGCAATACTTGGTCAAATTTGCAGAAAAGATTGAGATGATTGCACAAAACTGCAAGGCCATGCAGAATTCAAAGGTAATTGTTGAATTTCATTAATTGTTGTTGCAATCACAACTTCCTGACGGACTGATAAGGAGCAAGTATAGATGCTGTATGCAGGGTTCTAATCCATCACAACTTACGTACTACACTGAAATATCTCAACAACGATTGAACGGATTGTGGGGTTGCAAATTTTGTGCATTTCCTTTAAATTATAGTTGAACACTTCTGCCCTCCTGTCATATATCAGTCACATGATGTGCAGTTAATGGTTAATCATGACACATGTTCAAAGGGAAGTACACTTGGCAGGTCAGTGTGTGTTGTTCTCTGCTTTTAAAAATGCAGACAACAGGAACAAAATGAAAACATGTTCGTGGACGGTGCAGAGAGTCTCTGTCAGCTCGTCACATGATGAGGTCAGTCATGCTCAGTCGATCCCTGCAGTGAAGTAAAAGGACATTTCTCTCAATCTACATGCTTCTTTATACCGTGGTAAAGACATTTCTGAGGGGATGTTTCCACTGAATGCTGAAGGAATTTCTGCAGGATATCAGGGAACACTGGGGGGAATATTCCACTGATCCTAAAGCTAACCGACACACTTTTTATTGGGATAAAGGACGTTTCAAAGTAAATGGGTTAAAAACAAAATCTACAAGGCTTACTTGAATTTTAATGTAATGCTTTTTAGGTTTGAACACTGCTTTTATTTTGGATGAAATCCTTGAAACTGTGATTGCATTGCTTTCATAATTAATCACTTTATTACTGAATTTCTCTTTTCAGATAAAGAAATAGAATAGAGAGCCTAATTGCGTTAGCATGCTGACCACCGTCTGCTGTAGCTAAAACACAAACTATCGGCAAGGACCTCATACAATCCGACATGAAATAATCTGAACTGTCCCTTTAAGCTGTGAGAATAGATGCTAGTAAATTGTTTCGTTTTTTTATTTCTGATTGTCAGCGCTGAATAGACTAAACTGATGTGTTCATTGCCTAAAAATAGTGCCAGCTGTCAGCACCCAAACCATAAGTGTCATAGCCTGGAGTCAACCGCACTAACCGGCATGAACACTGTGAGAAGGTGTCATGGTCAACACACACACACAAACACACACACACACACACACACACACACACACACACACTCACACACACACACACACTCACACAGCTGGGAGCCTCATGCCAAAGCCCGACTGTGATTAGGGTACTTGAGTCAGCGGTAAGATAAATCAAGGATCCTGTGGCTTTTTTTCTGAGATGAATGAGCTGTGTGTGTGTGTGTGTGTGTGTGTGTGTGTGTGTGTGTGTGTGTGTGTGTGTGTACAGGCATGCACATATGGTTTGGTGACACAGCTCAATGGACTGTTGAACAGATACAGTAATCATCACATCCTGCTCTTTCATATTAGACACACACAGGAAACACTGTGGTTAATAGTGTGGACAACCACTGAAACTGACTGTGCTGAAATGAGCCATCTGCGTGTGTGTGTGTGTGTGTGTGTGTGTGTAGCTACCCAGCAACTCAATGCTCATACAGTTAAATTTACAGTTAATCTGACAAGTAAAATATCTGAAAATCATCTATACTTTCTTTACAAATCAACTCATTAGTTCTGATTGAGGATCCACAGAATTTGAATCAAGTAGCTTGTAAGAAATAAGGTGCAAAAGTAAGTACGGTACATCCTCCACTGCCAACAAAATATTATCATTCATAGTTTGTCCCTGTACAAATAGATTTATTTATTAGCAGATATCAAATAGCGACAAAGAATTCCTTAGTGTGTCCATCAGTTCATATCACACATGACAGAAGCAACGAGACAAAAACGACATAAAGACAGAAGAAGACAAAAAAGATATAACAAGACAAAACAAAGACCTAACAAGACCAAAACAACTTAAAAGATGTAACAAGACAAAACAAAGACCTAACAAGACCAAAACAACTTAAAAGATGTAAGAAGACAAAAACAATGTAACGGGTCAAAAATGACTTAACAAGACAAGACAGATATAAGACAAAAACAAGACAAGACAAAAAACAAGGCAAAACAAAGAAGTAACCACAAAAAAGACGCAACAAGACACAAACAACATAAATGATATAACAAGAAAAACAAGACAAAAGACATAACTAGACATAAAAGATGTAACAAGACAAAAACAACGTAAAAGACAGAAGACAAAACAGATAGAGAGACTCGACTTTAGAGTGACAGTGAGGTTCAGTCAGTAGAAATGTCCTTCAGAGGACAAATTTTTTCTCTGAGTACATTTCAGGACCTGTACTTTTTTTTACTTTAAATCAAGTGATTAAGTTGAATCAGCAGTTCTGCTTTTACCAGAGTAATTTTTCACCTGTACCTCTACATGAGTACTGACTGTGTTTACTGAAAACAGACGTGTTGGGAACTTGGTTAAGTGTTGAAAATGTGTCGTATCCTGTGCTTGCTGAGGCACGATTATATCTGAATATATCCAGTCATCTGTCTCTCCGTCGCCTAACCAGTCTGTCAGGGAGAGCAAGACAATAGAGGGGATCAGGTTGCTATGAAACCTGACGAGTAGGTAGCCACAGACAGGAGTGTCCAGCTGTGTGTGTGTGTTTGTGTGTGTGTTTTCCACAGACCAGGTAGTAAACATAGCGGGAACGGCCTGGATTGCTTTGGGAAGCTGTTGCAGTGGACCAGCATTGCTTCACTCACCAGTTACTTATTCTCTCTGCAAATCCTTGAAAGACTTAACATGATTTTCATGCTTAATTACCCTGACGAAAGGCCTTAAAGTCTTTAACACATTTAAGTGTTGCCTCATGGGCCTGACACATTGCAAGACAGTGTGTATTCTCAATTAATCCTCATTGGGACAAATGTGAAGAGGCGATTACTGTTAGACTTTTTATGCAAAGCTACGCATGATACTCGATCTTGTTTCATGCCGTTGCATGTTTGCATGAATTTCTTGCCTCATTATGCAAAATAACAGAATAGACCAATAGACAGAGGTTATACCGGTGGACCAATGAGGAAGCTGTTCATTGCTGAACAACTGCCACTAAATGAATATTAATTAAACAAAAAATACAATCAAAAAGGCATCAAAACTTGCTAAATAGTGTAAGCTTACATGTTAAGGATGTTGTTTTGCTTCCACCCACAAAAAACCCCAATGTTTACCAACAAATAAAAGGTCCTATAAGACGTGTTAAGTTATCTTGAGTAACTGGGTCATGATTTCTGTACAGAGATGCTGGTTTTGCATATTTCAAATATATTTTTCAAGTATAATGCCATTAAGTCCCATTGTTTGGGGAGAAGGCAGACACCTCTGTCTCCAAAACTCTGCAAGTCACACAAAAACTGTCTAGATGCACAAAAGACACTACAGGCCAGAAGAAAAATATTTATTTTTGATTTTAGGGTGACCTGTCCCTTTAAGTCCGTCACTGCCATGAAATATTAGAAATCCAAGCAAAGTGACCCGTTTATTCTTGCAAATTTCACGCATGAAAACGTGTAGGAGCTGAGCTTAAATGCAGAGGGTAAAGGAGAAAAGGTGGATTGTAGTTGAAGCAAAATAATGTTCATTAGCAGTTATTATTGTCTTTCGACATTATTGGCCTAAATATACAGAAGTGCTGATTGTTGTGTTAGTAGAACAGACAGAGACAGTGTGTATGCATGCATGGCTGGCTGCAGCAACAGAGTGTTTATTGTGGTAAAGGAGGTCAGATGATGGAGTCGGTGTCGGTGTCCATGTTTATTATCAACACATGACACACACATGTGCACT
>JAJHUR010085861.1:33400-59085 GCA_027495735.1 Lutjanus campechanus | reverse complement strand
GGTCAGTACAGAGAGCCATATACACGGACAAGTCAAAATATGGGAAATAATTGTATCTCGTGCGCACGTTTTAGTATCTCGTGCGCACGATTTAGCTTAAACGTGCGCACGTTTTAGTATCTCGTGCGCACGAGATATTAAAACGTGCGCACGAGATAGTTTTTTTTTTCTCCATGACACTTTAGGGGCTCCGTAGTTTTCACTTATTCCCAGACAGTGAATTTAAATGACTTTAATGGTTCTCTGACACCACAACTGAGCCTGACCACACACCTTCAAAACTAATGATATTCACATCAGCCTCTGTTGTCTTTAGTGTTTAGTGCTAATTGGAAAATTTGAACATGATTCAATGCAGCATGTGGTTGTTAAATGTCTCAGCTGGTAGTTTTTTGGTTATTGTGGCAGTAATTATACTTAAGATCAGTGTCATGCCAATTTGTATTCCAACCTGTGTGTTTCCTCCTAAATAAGCTCTAATTTTTCATGGCTGAGCTTCTCTGTCTTTTAACACACCCTCTAGTTGTGCATCACTGCTCTATCATCAGAATAAGTTTCCCTCCAGGCATAAGCCGGATCATCTTCATTTTTTGTGTATATTCATGCAATTATCCTGAAGGGAAAATGGTTGAAACACACCTTTTAGCTCCCAAGAGGTAGTAATATGATTAAAAGCCTGACCAAACTTACTGTAAAGAAGAAATAAACATCAACAAATCAAGTATAATCAGTCTTGTTAGAAAAAACAATCATTGTAATGAAATCCAGATTTATGCTGTATGCTGAATGACCACTGTGATTCAGAATTCTTGAAAAACCTTTTTTAATGACTTTTATTTATGCCTTTTATGTTTTTATAGCCACAGATATTATGTGTTCAGGTCATCCCATTCTCATGAACACAATATCTCAAGAATGCCTCGAGGGGATTTCCCCAAACTTGGCCGCAAGTGCTTCCATTTGAAATCTTAGTTTCAGCTAGAGACAACATGTGGGGGTCATATCAATGTTGGCACAACTTTGCAAATCTCTGTTTGCATCTGGCAGTCTTGCAGTTGGTGGCTTCACCATCTGTTGCCTGGTGGGGATCTACAGCCTACTGTGTACACTCTTCTAGTTAATAATGGTTTCAAAAAATGTTTGACATAAATGGTTTACATTTTAACATTTTAAAACAATCAGTATATTCTCTCATTCTAGGAAGTTTTTCATGTTTCAGCTTTTCACAGCTTCACACCATTAGACATTTATTGTTGCAAGCATTTCACTGAGCCACACTGTCTGAGCTCCTTTTCTTTCTCAGAGCTCTGCTGGGGCACCAGAGGGCCTCTTTGTAGGAGAGAGACACCTCTGAACTCAAAGGCTGCATGATGGATGTTTATATCTGAGCAATGAAGCCAAAGCCCACCCAGAGGAGGAGGCTACGCAGGGGCATCTGCAGGTCATATAAAACTTCCCAGCAGTGTGAGAGCTTTCACTTGGCAGCTCAGTGAACAACTGAGACAGAGCACGAAAGAGAAAGAGCACCGGCAGACAACGATGGCATCTCTTGGGCTGCAAATTCTGGGTGTCGGGCTGGCAGTGCTCGGGTGGATAGGAAACATACTGATCTGCATGCTGCCCCTTTGGAAGGTGTCTGCTTTCATTGGCAACAACATTGTGGTGGCTCAGACAATCTGGGAAGGACTGTGGATGACCTGTGTGGTACAGAGCACAGGCCAAATGCAATGCAAGGTCTATGACTCCCTGCTGGCCCTGCCTCCGGACCTCCAGGCGGCTCGGGCCATGGTGGTCATCGCCATCCTGTTCTCCCTATTCGGCCTGCTGCTCTCTGTGGTCGGAGGAAAATGCACCACATGCATTGGGGACAAGGTAGCAAAAGCTAGAGTGGCCATCGCCGCGGGGGTTTTCTTCGTCCTGAGCGGGGCTTTGTGTCTGGTGACCGTGTCTCTGCCTGCTAACACCATCATCAAGGACTTCTACAACCCCATGGTGCCAGATGCCCAGAGGAGGGAGCTGGGTGCGTGTTTGTATGTGGGCTGGGGAGCATCAGGACTCCTGCTGATTGGTGGTGCTCTTCTCTGCTGTCAGTGCCCATCAAGAGGAGACCGCTATAGTGGAGCAAAGTACTCTGCCCCTAAATCCACAACACCTGGGAAAGAATTTGTCTGAGTTGCTGCAGCAGCCTTTGAAATCCACCTGACTTTACATACTGCTCAAACCAGTTTCTTATCAAGATGTGATTTGCATTGTGACTAACCCTTTTTGACTAACACGCTGTGGCCTTGTTTCTGAAACATGCAAGAGACTATAAGGTATGTGCCATGTTAGGATTACAGTTTAATTAATTTCTTTGTACACTGTTTTGTGTTATATTGTCAATATTAATTCAGGCTCTAATGATGTTTTGCAACATAAGCACTTCAGACAGACTCGTGTGTTTGTCATGTGAGATTTTTCATTTTGTTTTTCATTCAGACAATAAACAACATGTTTTGTCAACAATGTTTTCTTTAAATTTGCCTGGTCTGATGGAACATAAGGTACATTTACTTAAAGGGAAAATTCACCACCTTTTATATCATTGTATTCCTCGGTGTGTGCAATATTGACCAAGAAAATGGCGTCTTCCTGCTGCAAAATCTGTTGTTCTGCCCTGCATCTACTGCTGTCACAGTGGTGTAGTTGGTGTTGAAGGGACAGTTCACCCTAAAATCAAAAATACATATTTTCCCTCTTGCCTGTAGTGCTATTTATTCATCTAGATAGTTCTGGTGTGAGTTACAGAGGTTTGGAGATATTAGCCACAGAGATGTCTGCCTTTTCTCAGATGGAACTAGATGGCACTTGCTTGTGGGGTTTAAAGTGCCAAAAAAATACTTTTGAAAAACTCAATGTCAGTGTCTCTTTCTATAAATCTTGACCCATTTACTCAAGATAATCTACAGACCTTGTTGTGAGCAGCTTTATGTAGGAACTACGTTCTTTCTATGGTAGAATCTACCGGAACTACTTTCTTTCTACTAAAAAGACAATAGTTTCTACGTGAAACTGCTCACAATGGCTATCTTGAGTAACTAAGTCATTATTTCTAGAAAGAGACACTGGTGTTGAATTTGTCAAAACTTTGTCAAAAGAACCCGGCGAACTAAACTAAGTTTTGCTGACCTATAATCTTTAGTTGAGATAATTTACTTCTCTCCTTTAGATAAACTTGAACCTTTGAGTTTTAGAACCCCCCAAAAAACTGTATTTCAAAAATTGCTCTCAGTGAGCTGTGAACCCGATTTGTCATTATGTGGGTGCTGGAAAATTAAATGGTTGCAAATATATTACATTGATACATTACAATGAAATACGCATTTCTGAGGGCGTCTAAAACTCGAAGATTCAACTTTTTTTCTTTATTTAGAAAAGAAAAATAAATTATCTCAACAAAACATTAAGTAGTAGAAGTAATTTGCCTTGAAATTTTGAGTTTTCTCAACTTTTTCCTTTTTCCTGTGATCAACTATTATTCTGCACTACATTTCAGAGGGAAATCTTGCTCTTTTTACTTATTTCTTTGTTTGAAGAGTAGTTAGTAGCTACTGTAAAGGTCCAGTGTGACTTAGTGGGATCTATTGGCAGAATATGGCAGGAAGGGAATATAATATTCGTAAATATGTTTCATTAGTGTATAATCACCTGAAAATAAGAATCTTTGTGTTTTTGTTGCCTGACAATGAACCCTTTATATCTACAGAGGGAGTGGATCCTTCCATGTTGCAATGTTATAGATTAAACTTGCTAACAGCAAGGTCTAAGGATTGAGGGTGTCGGATACTGTCCTGACTGTAAAGCTCCTTGTGACAAATTTGTGATTTGTGATATTAGAAAATAAAGAAAATTGACTTGACTACATAAAATACTCAAATTTAGCTCTACCATGATCAGCTAAAACATTAAAATGTTGTTTAGACATTCACACATCAGTATTACTGATCTAACGTTATATATAACATTGTCATTTAGTGGCCATCTTGCATAATGAGTTCATTATTTGATACTTTACTTAGATTTTGTTGATAAGTGACTGTAGCTTTTACGTAAGTTAAAGTTCTGAATTCTTCTTCCACCACTGGCCTGATCTCATCTGAGTGACCCAAATAGAAACAGACACAAAGTGAGAAATTACAGCAGCGTATTGTTTTTCTTGTCACACTGGTTTCAACTGAAAATGCCTGTAAACAAAAAGAAAACCATTAAAGAGGTTTAGGATATATCAACCTGACAAGACTTGGCAGATGTGCTCTTAGTAGGCAAAGTGTAAATATCCATTCTTTGGAGATATAAAACGGTTCCTTAGCAACATGAATCCAGGCATACACAGAGAGCTGTTGTATCTGGCAGTGACGTCCATTTTACTCAAGACAGAAACTGTAATTTACCATCTCAACACAAGGGCACAGGATTACAGCATGGCAAACATCTCAACCAGATACAGTAAATTCCCAGGAGTCTACTCCCCTGAATTCCTGAACGCCTTATCATCCCGAGCGGTTATTGAGAAGTCCAGTTTCAGTGTGTCTGCAGGTGCTGAGTGAACATGAGAAACGAAGAAGTCTGGATGAAAAAAGAAGCTTTATTTCTGACATTTGAACAACAATGACCATTATATCATACAGATGAATGTAAAAAAAAATATCCCAACTGATTTCAAGTATATGCTGTTCAATATCAAAAGGAGCTTTTAAAAATTTGTATTTATCTGACTCTAAAGTGTTTTATTTTCACAACTTCTCTGTACAATAATCGATATGATTAATAAAGACTGTCTGTATTCAGATGTATTGCATATAGAAGAGTAACAGGGCCAGACATGAAGGAAGGAGGAACATTGTTTTATTTTGCATTTTGAGAATAAAGCCGAAATGTCAATAATAAAGTCAAGCTGCTGAGAAAAATGCACAAATTAAATACCATGACAACTTTATTCTCAACATTTCGACTTTATTCTTGAAATGGAAAATATACAAATGTTCCTCTTCTCTATTTCCCCCCTAAATGTGGCCCTTACACTTCGTCATAATTGCATCACTCCATTATAATTCAGTCTTTATGAATGAAACAACTCCTACAGGTATTTTGTTACTAAATGTTACAGGTTTTAGCCCTTGAATTCACAGTAGAGAAAATATTTATTTCTGAAAAAGAAGATCTGAGTGTTGGAACAGCCAGTGTGGCTATTTGTTCCTGGGTGTGTAGGCTCGCATGACAGAGACAAGCAACCAGGTGTCAGTAGTCAACAATGCTATTTGCACTTGGCTATTTATACCCTCATGGCAGGGACAAACCATGATCTTTCTCTAAACCTAACGAGTAGTTCTGAAAACTGAAAATAAAAATAAAAAAATTAAAAAGCTGTAATCATCAGGTACCACTGGCATGTAATTTCACAGTACTGTCAAACAATGGGTGTCCAGGGAGGGACTCAAACCCCACCCTCCCACAAGAAAAACCCTGTGTGAACCCTCACATCCTACACTGCCTCTTATCGACAGTGAATTTGTCGCTTTTTATAGCTAAAAAAAAGGGCATCAGGTGTGAATAGTCAAATTGCTGCTGTGCCTATTCATACCTGAGTGTAAAAAAGACCCCCCAGAGAGATATTTCCATGAGAAAACTGACAATTGACCATTCTTCAGTCCCGCCCTGGCTAATCTACATAAATCATTAGCTAAATAGTTACATCTGATATCTGATGTTATCAAAACACGAGATAACACTAGCTTGTTAATCTACAACAATCATTAGCTAGTTAATTTCTTCTAATAGCTAATGTTGCCAAAATGTTAGCTAACTGGCTAGCTAATCAACATCAGTCATTAGCCAGCTAGTTGGCCAAATGCTAATTAACTAGTTAGCTATATACATCAATACAGCTAATTAGGTAGTATTTTGCTATATTGTTTTTACAGGTCCCGCAGCAATGTCTTTTATCCATCTTTAAAATTTGGTTTTCTTTTCGACATTGACGGCCTGTCACATAGCATATCTAAGTACAGGAAATATGAAAGGAGAAAGTTGACCAAGGTTGGATCACAGAGGAAAAAAGGGCGGGACTTCAGAAAGGTTAACTGACAGCATGTGTCACCCTTTGATAGGGACACAGGCAAACAAATCACCAGATAGTATACTTTGTTGTGCTGTCTCTGGTTAGTTTTAATGCTCCAAATTGTGTTTTGAGATTTAAAAAAGAGGGTTTTTTCTTCCTAACCAAACAAATACATGGATTTAATCCTCTTGTCTGCAACATCTTCTTTCAGCATCTTAATAAACAGATTAATTGGTGCAACTGTTTAGTGAAAACATAAACAAAATTGAAAATCTGGAGATATCTTATGATGCAACTCTAGCCCAAACACTTACACATAGTCCACATTTGAAGCTACAGTTCTTGAAGGGGCGAACTTGGCAGGTATGTAGGGTCTGCTGTCTTTCGGGGGGCAGTTGTTGCAGAGCAGGCCTCCTCCCAGCAGCAGCAGCCCGGCGGAGCCCCAGCCGATATAAAGTGCAGCGCCGAGCTCCCTCCTCTGAGCTGCGACCAGCAGGGGGTTATAAAAGTCCCTGATCACAGCGTGAGCTGACCACGACACCGGGATCATGATCAGCAAGGCGGCTATGATGAAGATCACTCCAGACGCGATGCAGGCTTTGGCTTTGGCCACTTCGTCCTCCATGCAGTTGGTGCACTTTCCTCCGACCACGGCCATGAGGACACCGAACACCCCAACGATCACAGAGATGACCACCATGGCCCTGCAGTGGAGGGGCACAGAGACGTCATTATTTGTATCTGTATCTCAACCAACAAAGTTATCTGTCTCTTTATCTGTATTCAAATAGAAGACCAGAGGTGGTTTACACAGGAAGTCACATTAAACTGGGCAAATGTTTTATTTTCTAACCTAATATTCATTGGTTATGGTAATATTTTAAGTTTTTTGAACTATGATGAAAATTATTAGTCAATGAAATTAACACTGGGGTGCATCCGTACCTGGCAGCCTGCAGGTCTTGAGGTAGAGCCAGCATGGAGTCGTACACCTTACACTGCATCTGGCCCGTGCTCTGGACCACGCAGTTCATCCACAAGCCCTCCCAGATCACCTGGGCAGTGACGATGTTTGCCCCGACGAAAGCAGTGACTCTCCACATGGGCATGGCGCAGGTGATGATGGTGCCCAGCCAGCCGACGAAGGCCAGCAGCACACCCATGATCTGAAGGCCCTGAGAAGCCATGGTCACGCCTCTGTAGCCACTCAACGTTTTACCAGAAGAAAGAAAAGGTCACTCTGACAGAAATGTTAACGACTTGAAGGTTATTAAACTCTGAATGCATAAACACGCAACATACTCCTCTCTCACACCTGCTCAAGGAAGAGTCTGCAGTGCTCTGATGCTGCAAGGTCCCGCTGTGAGAACAAACCTACTTCCCATTGTGGTTCAGACTTTCAGGGTGGAGTTTCTGTGCTCCAGGACAAAAGGGGAAAGCTGAGACCAAATATCCACAACCCTTATTCTCTGTTTCTGTCCATTGTTCCCACACATGCAAGCTTTGTTACCTCAAGCAAGGCTTCAAGACTGGGAACAATGGCTCCAGATCCCACCTCCCACCTGTGTTCACACACACACACACACACACACACACACAAACACACACACACACACACACACACACACACAGGTCAAGCCTTAAACAAACACAAACTTCAGAGTTTGGGTCAGTAAGTGCAACTAAAGACAGACCAGGAACTGCATTTTTCTGAAGGACAAACATTTCCTTGATCTAATCTTCATTAAAGCAACAGAGAATTAACCCATAAATAGCTTTTTTTCATTCATTTTCTTTTTTTGAAAACTAATCACCGTGACTATTTCAGACATACAGTACTGTATTAACTTCAGGTTTGCATGTTTAGTTAAACAGAGGTAGGAAGTAATTAAGTACAAATACTTCATTACTGTCCTTAAAGCTACTACAAAGAGGGTTGTTTTTTTTGCTGGCTTTAACTGTCTAATTTTAATACTGATGCCTCAATATGACTTACATAAGTCAATGAGAGCATCCTTGAGGATGAGGCTATTTCTGTAAAGTTATTTACAGCCAATAGAAATGTCCTTCAGAGGGATATTTTTTACTTTTATACTTTGAGTACATTTCAGAGCCTGTACTTTTTTGTATTCAACTCAAACTTTAAAGTTTTGAATAAGTTTTAATTAAAAATGTTTTGTTGAGATAATTTACTTCTTTACTACTTCTTTAGAAAAATATTTTTAAAGAGCCAAAAATTTCAAAAAACTGAGCAAATTCATTGAAGTGACAGTGAATAAGGGTTCATAATTTCATATTTTCAACCGCAACCATTTAATTTTCAAGCCCAACCCAAATAATGACAAATTAGGTTCACAGCTCATGAAGAATTGTTGAAATGCATTTTTTGAGTTTCTAAAGTTTACTTAAAGAAGAAAAGTAAATTATCTCAATTAAAGATTATAGGCTTGCAAAACTTTTTGCTTTATTTAAAAACTCAATAGTTAAAACTAAAAAATCTAGTGAAGGTCTTGAAATTATGAGCTTTCTCAGCTATTTTTCTACAGTGTAAATAATGTGTGTACTTTTGCCACCTGTGCAATTTAGAGACTTCAATCATAGGAAAGGATCAAAGCAAAGGGATATGAATACTTCCTGCCATTTTAATATTTACTCTCTCAACAAATGAAAAATTGGTTCTGTGAGTTCGTATAAAGTACAAATACCTGTGCCTTTGGGCTGACAGTTTTAACAAAGACCAGTTTTCAGCTGTCGCACCTTGTTTTTCTGCCACACCTAAACCTGATCTACAGGAAAGTCAGACAATAGATGCTTCTCGAGAGCTGTTGGGTATTTCTTTTTAAAACATAATCCTTGTTTTGATTGTAATGCAGCAGCAAACAGACCTGTGTGTGTCAATGAATGTGTAAAAAAAAAGGCAGAATTAATATTAAAAACAGTAAATACAATTAAAGTTCATGTAAGAATCTGATTCCTTTGATTGCTTTTTGACCACTAAATGAATATGAATTAATGTGTGAAAGCACATGAAAATAAAAAGTACAGAGCACAAGTCATATCAGATTTGTAAACAAAATATTTATTTACAATAACTGGCATGTGAATATCATATACATGGTTCATAACAACAACCCACATACAAAATGTAACATTTTTAAAAGAGATTATACAAGATACAACTGAGAAAAGACTTACAAAAGGCTAATATTCATATTAACAGCCATACAAACACACTGTGTTAACATACAAAACTGATTTTCTTCTTTGGGTGTGGTTCCTTTCTTGCTCCTTATTTTCTTGATAGTCTCTCATGAGGAGTAAAACTCAGGAGTACTCTTTGCTCAAGTAACCTCCTGAAATATCAACACTCACAACCCAGTAGCACCAGTTCATCTGTCCCAGTAAACACTGCTTTGTGGAAACTGTTTCAGACGTAGTCTTTCCCGGACGCTGGTGCTGAGGCCTCAGAGCTGGCAGCTTTGTACCTCGCAGTGTAGGGGCTTTCATCTTTCTTGGGGCAGTTGCAGCAGAGCATCCCTCCTCCGATCAGCATCAAAGCAGCTGCACCCCAACCGATGTAGAGAGCAGCGCCGAGCTCTCTCTTCTGGGCGCTGACCAGTAGAGGGTTGTAGAAGTTTCGGATGATGGTGTGAGCAGTCCAGCAGACGGGGATGAGGCAGAGGATGCCGGCTATGATGAACATGACGCCAGCTGCGATGCCCACCTTGGTCTTGGATGACGGGTCCTCCACGCAGTTGGTGCACTGCCCCCCGGCGACAGCGAGGAGGATGGCCAGGATGCCCGCCACAATGGAGATGATGGTCAGGGCCCGGGCGGCCTGGAGGTCTCCGCTGAGGGCCAGCATGGAGTCGTAAACCTTACACTGCATCTGGCCCGTGCTCTGGTGCACGCAGCTCATCCAAATACCTTCCCAGGAGGTTTGCGAGGTCACAATGTTGCTGCCGATGAAAGCGGTGACCTTCCACATGGGAAGGGCGCACACGATGATGGCGCCAATCCAGCCTATGATGCCTAGAGCTGCACCCAGAATTTGGAACCCAGCAGATACCATTGTGGACAGTGGATTTGTTCGTCAAATGAAACTTCTGCCTTCCTCTTTGAAAAGTCTCTCTGTGTGCTGTAATTCCTCCCTGGCAGCGATGTAGGCCTGTGGCTTGTTTGTCTCTCTCTGTGATGGAGGCAGGTCCTCTACTCGACAGGTGAGTTTGCTGAATGGGGGAGGATTGAGAGGAGAGCAGGTACATATTGTTTCCACTGAGAAAGAGGAGGAGTCATGGAGGAAAACAGCTCAACTCCTCAAACTATAACCTGTTTACTCTCCTTCAACGAACAAAAGAAAACATGTGGAACTGCTGTACATGTTGCACCACTAGCGTGTTAAAACATTTGATTTTTACACAATATAAGCATTTTATTGAAGAAAAGTAGTAACAGAAGGTTTTCTTTTGTTCATCTCCCCTCTTCGTCCCCCTCCCCCACAGTTTCACCTGAAGCAGCAGGGGGGTGGAGTAACATCCTGACTGAGAGATGACTCATTCTGTTTTGAATGACAATACTTTTGACAAAACCGTCAGACTGACCAAATATGGTCTTGTGCTCGGTGACTTTAATGTATTACACCTTCACAAACTATGGATGACATGCTGAGAGTCAAAACAGATCCACAATGTCCTCACTCAGCTGGATACTAATTACTGTCTTTGTCAAAGACGTTCAGAGACGAAACCCACCTGTGGATCAGTTTAGGCAACAAAAGCACTTTTTGTAGATTGTTTTTAATTAAAGCTACTACAGGGAATTATTGTGTTCATTTCGGAGGCCCCTGTGGAACAAAGTGGTAGTGTTTCCACCATAATAAACACAACATTTAATTTACAAAATAAAATGATCTTAATAAAAATCTCCTTCTTTTTAAGTGGTTACCACACACTCACTGTGACTTTGGCTGCTGTAAACACAGGCTCTTATCTGATTTTACAGAGAAACTGACCCAGTGGCAGACTTGAGAGTAGTAAGAGTAATTATAGAGAAATAGGCGATCTTCTTGCAGATGGTCTCATTTGCTTACGCAGGTCATATAGAGGCGTTTAAAACTCCTTGTTGTAGCTTTAGCCAAGACCATAAATGTTCTCTTAAACAAGCTTTGAGTGTCAAAACATGACCATGAAATAATCTGAAAATAATAGTTGCTATGAGTGGACACACTGTTGCTGAATTGGATCAGAAAAAAACTGCAGTTCCTCAAATGGCCTCTTGACGCTGGCTCCAAAAACGATGCAATCTCCCACATGGCGACATATTCAAATCTCCAACTTTACAGCAGAAATAAACATGTTTACAGCCTGGTACAAAGGACAGTTTTGATCCCTATTGCTAATTTCCCCGTTCATGACAACTGTAGGGGTGTGTGTGTGTGTGTGTGTGTGTGTGTGTGTGTGTGTGTGTGTGTGTGTGTGTGTCTGTTATGCTTAAAGTTAGGCATAATTACCACTACACCTACTACTGTTATAGGAGGCAGGGTTGCCTCACTTCGCCAAGACAATTCTAAAACTCCACTACCGCTGCATATATCAATTAATCAAAAAACAGTCAAAAACCTAAACTAAAACTATGGTTAACAACAATAGAACAAATTTTAAAAAACAGACTTGGTAGAATATTTTATTTTATCAATCTAACCCAAAATTTGCAGTAGGTAATAATAATAATAATCATCTTTATTGTCCACAAATGTGGAAATTTGCCTTCGGCCTCACAGGTTGGTTTTAAAAACAATACATCACATTAAATTACACATAAAAACAAAAAAAAAACCAAAAAAAAAAAACAGAAGATACACAGTACAGACAACAATAACAGGCTGCAATCTAGATCATGTTGATGAGTTAAGCATGGTTATTGCATTTGGGATGAAAGATTTTTTATAAATATTCTTAGTTGCCGCAGCGGCTCTATAACGTCTGCCCGAGGGCAATTTTATGAATTCTTTATAAAGAGGGTGCACAGGATCAGACACGATATGTTGGGATTTTAGCTTTACCTGTGTTTTATGTACACACTCCAGTTGTTTTTGCTCTTTGCCAATAATTTTACTAGCCATGCTTGTGATTCTGGACAGTCTATTTTTGTTCTTAGCCCCCAGATTCCCATACCACGTACAGATGTTAAAAGTTAAGACACTTTCAACAACGCCTCTGTAGATAGTCTCCAGAATATTCTGGTTTACATCATATGAACGTAATTTTCTGATAAGATGCATGCGCTGCATTGCTTTTTTAAAAATATAATCTGTGTTGGCTGTAAAACTTAAAGTGCAATCAAAAAAGGTACCTAAATACTTAAACTCCTCCACTACCTCAACAGGCTGCTCATTAATCACAAGTGGTGGAAAATGGTAACAGGCATTGTGCTGAGTTGCAATAACCAGTTCCTTAGTCTTAGATTCATTAATGAAGAGGGCACTATCTTTACACCATTTAGTAAGCTCACCAACATGATGAAAGTATTTAGACTGGTTAATTGTGTCCCCGACTCGCATAAGACCAACCAGCACCATGTCATCCGCATACTTATACAATTGGCATGACAAATCCATAGTCTGCATTTCATTAGTATATAAAGAGAACAAAACAGGCGAAAGCACACATCCTTGAGGTGCTCCTGTATTTAGGATGACTGTATCAGAGGTAAAACCATTGCACCTTACTCTCTGTGGTCGATCTGTAAGAAAATCCTTAATCCAATGTATAATGTGGCTATTGGTGTTAATGTCACAAAGTCTTTTAATCAGAATATATCTCTGCATACAATTAAAAGCAGAACTAAAATCTATAAATAATAATCTAGCATAATTTTTAGACTCCTGTACATGTTTACTAACAGTATTCATCAGTGTCAGTGTTGCATCACCAGTCCCTCTGCCCTTTTTGTATGCAAATTGAAACGGGTCAAACCATTCACTAAGAGATGTTGAAAGATGATTAACTATGACTCTCTCCATACATTTGCTTAAAATGCTGGTCAGTGCAACCGGTCTGAAGTCATTTAGCTCTGTTGCTCTAGGTCTCTTAGGGACAGGAATGATATTGGAGAGTTTCCATATCTTGGGAACAGAATGTTCATTTAGCAAGCGCTGGAACAATTTGGTAAAAACTGCTGTTAGCTGGAACCTACATGATTGTATTACCCTGCCCCTTAAACCATCAGGTCCAGGTGCTTTGCCAGGTTTGACTCTTGCTAAGCTGGCTGCTACCTCTGCCTCTGTCAATACAATAAGGGAATGTTCAGTTGTGTTGGTGAAAATATCAAACTCATCATTATCAACAGTATTAAAATTAGAATAGGAGCAGTTATCAAATCTAGAATAAAAAAGATTTAAATCATTCACAAAAGATGCATCCTTATTCAGTGGGGGGTCTCGTTTCTTCCCCTCCCTGCCCATCATAACATTAAGTCCATTCCACGCTTCCCTGACATTACCTGAGCAGAGCTGACTTTCTATCTTTTCTTTATGTTTCCTCTTATTATTTTTTAAAATTGATCTTAGTTCATTTCTCTTTCGTTTAACTAGATCAAAATCCCCATTTATAAAAGCAGCTCTCCTCTCCTTAATGCATTGTCGCATTTCTGCAGAACCCTCCGTTTTGTTATTAGAATATACCCTGATGGTCTTCTTAGTGGTGACATTACTTTCACAAAATTTCATGTATTCAGTTATAGTCTCTGTTAATTCATCGGTATCATTACAGCAGTCAAAAAACATCTGCCAGTCTGTATCATCGAAGCAATCCTGTAACATCTCCTCACTCCTCACATCCCACACTTGAATGTCTTTAGTAACGGGTTGTTCTCGCTTAACTTTTGCTCTGTATTTTGGGAGCAAGTGAATCACATTATGATCGGACTTCCCCAGTGGCGCACGGCAAAGCACTTGCAAGGGCACTTGCATTGTTACTCTTTTGTGGCTGTAGGGTTGAATGTACTCTTGTTTTAAGCACTTTATTCTGTGCAACAAGCAGAATCATTTCTGTGCTTCAGTGTCTGTATACAGTTTTACAGCAGCTCTTTTGCAATCCTACTGTTGTTGACTGGTGTTTACACAGAGGATGAAGAAGCTCACTCCCACTTTGTCACATACTTGCAATTAAAACATTTTAATAAGGAGACACACAATGTGGGAGGCATGTGACCTTGCTCTGGTATGACACAGTTCGATCCTCCCACAAGAAATCAGACACGGCAACGTGATTTCATGAAGGTGCGCTCTCTGAGGTTAGGTATTTACAGAATCCATGAAATGGCACACATGGTGAAATGCACCTTTAAGTCATATTGCTGCTTTAAGAAATAGAATGACATTTTTCAAAAGGAAAGAATAGGATTTATTGGGAACAAAATAATTAAGTGAAAACTAAAGCGGCCATCGTGTGAAATAAAGGCTGAGGTCGTCTTTAAGAGGAGCTCTGTTCAGTTCAGTCTGTGTGTGGTTCTGTGAATCAGACTGAAGGCTGATTGTAAGTGTGAACATACAAGGTTTTTTTTGTTCAGAGATCACAGGAAAAGAGCTCGTGTTTGATTTTTAAGTGAAATTGATGTGGGCAGAGAGGGTTCAGTGTGAGTGCGAGTGCAGTGATTTACGACGTATTTGACAGGTCTGGATTTTGTTCCCTCTAAATGTTGTAACCCTGACATGAGAGAAAAAATGCTGAACTCTGTGAAGTTTGGCTCTTCTGTCTGCTGTTCTCCGCTCTGCCCAAAGGGAGGCAGCAGCTTCTGCTTTCTGTCATTTCACTGTGTGTGTGTGTGTGTGTGTTTCTCCCGTAATCTGCCCTGAATTTCCAGGATTTCACTGAGAGATTCGACTCTGACTCAGAGGAAGCAAAGCCTATATAAAAATCTGATCTTTTTTAAAAATACTGTCAGTTCAGTTTCATGCAGTTTGGCATGAATTTGTATATTTAATTTACATGCCTACGATGCAGCAATAAAACACACATCTTGGGATTTCTTTGCTGTACTCTGGAGCTGTCTATGCACACAGAGAAAGAAGCATGTCTGTGTGGTTGTGAAAGTGTGGCATCACCAGTGTTCAAAGAGCTTTTAACTGCAGTTTTGAATGTGTCCATAAATCTTTCAGCAGCCATTAAATCCAAGGCTCCCTGACTCTTTCAAAGGACTTATTACTTAGTAACTGAGAACCCGCTTACAGAGCCGCATCGCCACCGACCAGTGACCTAAACGCTGCCAGTGGAAAGCCCCGTCTTTCTTTGAAACGGGCAGTTTGAAATGAAGGCTGGTGATTGGCTGAGGGATAATTCAAAAATAAATACTGGTATGTGAGTGATTTTGACAAAAATAAAAATACTAATTTTGTTCTGTGATTCCACCCCAACATAAAACTATTTGTTTGCATCATTAAAATATGGTGTGTAACATGTTTATGAGGTCCTCCCAGGCCAACAGTTTCTATTACTGCCACTAACTCATCTTGACAGACAGTTTAAGAGCTTGCTATCTCTTTAATATGATGAATGAGGAGGTGTTTCAGTTTCTATGGTAGTTATACAAGTTTCATTCTTTTCAACTATGACTAGTGTTCAATTTTTCAATTTAACATTTTTCAGCATGGGGAACATTTACAGGCTTCCAAATTCTGCCCAAAGTTTAAATCTTAAATAAGTTTCAAAAAGAGAAGTTTGAGGGAGAAGAAGTGTTAAAATAATGAGTAAAATTTTGTACTGCTGTATCAAGAATTTTGAGTGACTTAAGCATGTTTCAACTTAAGTTATTTTGAATAATTTGTAGGTTAAAAGTCCAGTGCATAAGATTTGTGGGGATGTATTGGCAGAATATGGCAGAAATGGAATATAATAAGTATGTCTTTATAGTACAACAATGTGAAAATAAGAATCACTGTGTTTTTATGTCATGTCATGATTCTACATACGTCCATGTGCGTTTTTCGCAAGTTTTATGGCCACTGCAGGTTGTCCTACACATTTGGAAGGGGAGAGTGAGACATAAATGTCACTAAATTCTACAAAAAATACCAGTGGAAAAGCCCCAACGATATAATTTGATGTGAATTTAAGATATAAGCCATTGTACTTAGAAGTCAGGGGGAAAAAAAGACTCCAACACAGAAAAACGGAACAGTTGGAAACTCGGGCAAGATCCATGTAGCCTGAGTTTGCGAACATAAATCTCACGTCACATTGTGACATGGCAGCATACGCAATGAGCAGCAAGCAGAGTTACCTGTTCAGCAATTTTCACTGATGCAGTGTGTTTTGTTGTGAAACGCGCTGTAACAACTTTGTAGCTGACATTCTCATTTCTACTGAGTTGATTTGTGCCTGATAGAAGTGTGGTAATCCTCTGCTCCTCCTGTCTGTTTTTAGATGTGCCAGTCAGCTGCTGTAGATGTGGAATTCAGAGGTGCAGCCATACAAACATCAGTTTGCTGCAGACGTCCATGTCTGCCCAAGCAGATGCTCTGTAACGCAATTTAGATTGGAAGGTCGGGAATACCAACTCAGAGCTATCAACTTCTGATTTGCGATGGAGTGCAGCATTGGTTATTGTTACTGTGACCATGTGTTTTTACTTTGTTTACTTGAGCTATGAATTACCACTGGAACCACTTGGTCACCTGAAACTTGTAACCGTTCAAGTTACCCGTGTAAGTGGTGACATAATTGGGAAACTTTTCACAGAAATAGTTTTCCAGACATTTTTGTTGAAGTTTTTAATATTTATGACCATTGTGTATGTGTGTTACTGCCACCATCACCATAGCAGAAAACCTATACAAGTACAGCAGAAGCGACTGAGAAATTATTGGTGAATTATTAGTCGTATCATGTAAAATGTGGCAGGAGGAGGAGCAGATAGCAGTGATAATGCTGCCCCCTATTTTTTTGGAGTTACCCTCAACAGATGGTCAATTTTTTCATGTTGCTCCTTTTACTGAGGTAACAGACAAACACCTTGGATCATACATCATACATCTTTTAATTTCCGGTCCAGTTAGCAGTGGTTTTTCTCCCATAGCCAAATGCTATAGACTACAGACGGTGCAAAAGAAAAAAGTTACAACATAAAAGTTACCGTCGACAAACACTCAAATTTACAATCAAACTTATTCTCGCTGGACCTTTCTTATTTTCCTTAAATTACATTTTCAATGGCAATTAAATCATGACCTGACTTTCAGAATCAGTTTAAGTTCTTTAAAAGATTTTAACAGTAACAGTCCTCCACCAATGTGTTCAACTGAAGGAAATACATGTAGTTTGTCACATTCAAATCACATTTAAATCATCCTCCCGAATCTTGACCTGTTTATATTTAAAACACTGACAGAAAAAATGTAAACATACAAGCTACTTCAGATTTTTACAGCTCTTCCAGTAGGAGTATCAGTACTTCCACTCAGGAAGGATATTTTTATAACTGTCTTCCCTCCTGTTTTTAGGTTACTGTGATGTTGGCAGCAGTTGCAGACCCATGCACGTATGTTATCTGAATTTCCCCTGGCACGTAACCAAATAGATAAACCCTGTTATTCATACACTCTGCTGAAATACCATGTCCGCACGCCCAGTTGGGTTTGATGATAGATCATTTGTGTTTTTCTCTGCAGCTGGAGAGGAGGAAGAGCTCAAACTCTCACAAATACACCAACGCACACAAGGAAACAACGGGGGAAATGTATAATCCTTCTGCTAACTGAAACTCACTTATCAACTCCTGTGAGAGATACACCCTTCCAGTGAAACTCCACCAACTGCATGAATCTACTTCCATGGAAAATATCTGTGGAGTTACATGTGTTTATAAGAAACATGGAAATAGACTTCATGTTCAGCAGGTAATCCAGGTTCCCCTGACTCTAAAGAGCATAAAGGGGTATTTTCCTACAAATTATTATCTAGACAGTCTGGCCCAATAGTAATGATTTTGCAGTCGCACTGACTGTAAATTTAAATTAAAAGTCTTTCCTCAACAGCATTCTGTATCTCAACATGTGTAAATATTTCAGCATGAGACGCTGTCAAAACACATTACAGTAAGACAAATGCAGCTGATATTCAAAATTCACTTTTAAACTACACTTAGTCCAGTTTTAAAATCCTAAAGTTGTTTGTGAGCTGCACCACAATCATCCTCATTTGTATATTCACATAATCTCCAACATGATAAATAATGACAGGAATGTTTCATCAGTGCGATCAATCTGACAAATGATTGTTTATTGATCAGTGTCTTATTCATGCGTCTAGACAGATTTATCTTTATTTAAAAAGTGATTACGACACGCTAAATGTTTCAGTGCGTGGAAACTAGTTGACAGCTGCCTTCATGTCCACAGAGTCAGAGAGTTATAAAGGAGGACGATGTACAGAATTTACTCTGAGCTGAGGAGGAATCCTCAGTGTCACAGATCACTGTCTCTATCCTCGCAGTGGTGATCGATCATAAAAGCGCTCATCAGAGAGAGTGCTGGGGTGACAAACTAATATCTAACCAGGATATCATGTTTTTTAAAAATTTGAACTTCTGCAGAATAATGCATTCTGATTTGTGCTGTGATATATCAAAGCAGACGTCAGAACGCATTAAGGTGACTGTATGAATGAGGTAATGAAACGCAGGTGTGTCAGACAGCTGGTTCAGGTTCTGCAGGAGGGGAGAAGACTGAGAGAAACTCAGAGTTTGTTGAAGAAAACAGAGTCAGTTACCACAGTAACAGACCCAGAATTCGGGTTATCTTGGGCTCAGCAAACTCAGAATTTTCTCTAAACCTGCTTTCTAAAGCAAGGACCCGGTGATAATGGGTGCATCGCCACCAGCTGGCTGCACCAACTTTGTGTGTGTACAAACAGCAACTGACAAGTCCTGTATGACATACCTTTAACATAAGGTGAAAGGGATTACTTTCAACTCTACACATCAACTGGGCTTCATAGCCCCTTTTAGTTGACTGTTTTGGTTTTACAGGCAGCAAAGTTTCCTTGTTCACCCTGATTCCTTTTGTCAATTGCGAGCAGCAGCAGCCAGCTGTAAACCCACTGTACAGCTAGGTACACAGCACCAAACAGCAAATAGACAAAGTTTACAACTAGCTGGCAAAAGTAGTGGATTATGTAACAGCTAAAGAGCCAGATAATTCCCTCAGGATATGGTGGAAACCAAAAAAGAGGTAAAAGCAGGGTATATATTGGACTTGTCAGGTAGTGATTAAACAAGACTCCAGGTGAATGCTACTTTTGCCGTGTGCAAATAAAAGATAGTTTGCTCTACATAATGTTATATGACAATAATACTGTATATAGGGGTTGTATCTTTGTCACTCCATAACACAGGTTGCAGGAGAACATGCCAGAGTAGTTCTATCAAGCAGCAACTCAAATCAAACATTTCTTGTTTAAACAAAGAATCTGATAATATTGACAGTCAGATATGATTTGAATTGTTGGTAGATTGTTTGTTTCCTTCCTTAATACCAGGATAATCTCAATTAATTCCCTTTTATCAGGCTTTATCTTATCGTGGTTACTGGGTTAGCCATTCTTTAGCGGACGTGTTTGACTATTATTGAAGTGTGATAATGTGGACACGTATACAAGATAAAAATGTGTCAGAGTCTGATAGTGGAACTGTACGAATCTGTGTAGACACATGGCACATGAACTCACACTGACAGAGTCGTTCATGTTTAAGCGAGAAACCAGAATCTGTGTCACCATTATCTAATTTTCAAAGAGTCATCTAAGACTACAGAGGAGCCGTGTGTTAGTTCATGTGAGGCAGTGTTGCACCTCGCTCAGTATACATCGAAGAAAAATGTTATGTTCACTCTGCTCTGTTAGATAATAGTCCAACATGCAAAACCTAAACACATTTCTGCATGAACTTTCTTAGATTTTGTTTAGCATTTTTGTTGTTTGCTAGTTTTATGCTTTCATTCCAGTAGATACTGGCTGATCAAAGTAAATCTAATGTTGAAAATGGGAGTCTGGTGACAGACAGGACTTCTAAAAGTCCGGAGCAACATCCAGATTTAGACAAAAAGGCAAGGAAATCAACCCCAATCAAAAATTGTGAGTGATGTGGACCTTTGAGTAAGGAAACATTTGGGAACCCCTGTTCAATATTTTTTAGAACAATTGATCCTTATTACTGGGAGTATTGTCTGTGCATCTGAAGCCTGATATGGATTACTCCTCAGTGCCAGAGACTTACGTTGTTGTCCAAATTCAATTACAAACATAATAATAAGACCCACTGTTGCACTGGGTGACATATTACTTCATCACATTGAACATGGCGGGCACAGACATGAATTGTTTACTCAATTTTTCAAAGCTGAAAAGACTGCTTTTGTTTGACAGAAGCCATAGATACACAATGGTAAAATACATTCTTAGCATTACTAGTTTTTCATTAACTCACATTTTATTTTATGATTGCCTATACACTGTGTAACCCAGTGAAGATGGTATGAGTTTCCGCTATAAAAACTGTCATCATGTTGTAGTTGAGGCCATAAAAACATGGAACAACACAACAAAACCGAAAATAACATGAGAACAGAAAATATAGACCGACAGACAGAAAAAGCCTACAACGATTTAACAGGTACAGAAGCTCCCCTTTTCTCTGCCACCGTTTCTCTAAAACACAATACCACTCTCTGCAAACACACGCACTGTAAACACACACACACCTGTTAGAATATATGTTTGGATACTCGTTACAGTCTCATGTGGTCACCTATCAACCACATAACAAGCTCAGTCTTGGCCACTTATTACCTCCTGACAGCAATAAAGCAAACACACCCACAGCTACCATGGGCAAAAGGTTAAACCATAAAAAATACTGCACACAAACCAGCACCAACACACCCAGGTGGTAAATGAGGCCAATGCCCAGCACTCACCTGATTGGCTTGGTTTAGCGAGTGATGTCATCTCTTAGGAGGGCCTGACCACTTAGTAATAAAACGATACACAGTTAAGGGTCATCGACTCCTTCTTACGACAGGCAGAAACCAGGAAAGCAGCGCCTGAGCGGGCACGTACACGCAGCAGAGAGTCTGTGGAGGAAGTACACCGTGACGAATCAACATTTCTGGATTCAGCCGGAGGTGGAGGAGGAGGAGGCACACCAGACGGACCGAAGGATCACAAAGAGGAGAAAATATCAAGAAGGCCATCAGATATTTGCTATATTTGAAAATTAAAAGGGGAAAGCGGAAAAATTAAGGAACTTTTGATCCAGAGGGGTGCACAATGGTGTCTTTTGGACTTGAATTGACTGGCGTGACTCTGTCAGTGCTCGGCTGGGTGCTGAGTGTGCTCAGCTGCGCTTTGCCCATGTGGAGGGTCTCCGCCTTCATTGGCGCCAACATTGTGACAGCTCAGGTGTACTGGGAGGGTCTGTGGATGAACTGTGTGTTCCAGAGCACGGGCCAGATGCAGTGTAAGGTCTACGACTCCATGCTGGCTCTACCTCAGGACCTGCAGGCCGCCAGGGCGCTCACCGTCGTCGCCATCATCGTAGGGTTAATTGCTCTCCTCATCGCTACAGTGGGAGCAAAGTGCACCAACTGCATCGACGACGACGGGGTCAAAGCCAGGGTGATGGCCTCCTCAGGAGGGGCGTTCATCACAGCAGCTCTAGCCCAGCTGGTGCCCGTTTCCTGGTCGGCACATACCATCATCGTAGAGTTTTACAGTCCAATCATCCCTGCTGGACAAAAGATGGAGATTGGAGCAGCGCTGTACGTGGGCTGGGCAGCTGCGGCCCTGCTGCTGATTGGGGGGTGCATCCTCTGCTGCAGCTGCCCTCCACAGGAAGAGAAACAATTGAGGTACAGCGTGCATCCCCAGAGTCGTATAGCGTACTCCGCAGCGCCGAGGTCAACTGCTCAAAGCTCGTACAACAGGAGGGACTACGTGTGAGCGAAGACCGGAGGCATCAGGAAGAATCCTACAGTGGAAACCTCTTATGGTGATCACGTTTTCCAGGTCAAATTGATCACTACAAGCGGATGACTATTCTTACCAACTTGTTTCATTCTTTCTCTTTATTTCTCATGCAGATTTGTGTATTAATTATGTAAGGGATAATGTGCGGTGAGTGGGTCATTATTGCAAAATAAACCCCGACAGGCTAATGGACCCTGACACGAGTGGTCTTGAGTCATCATTTTGCATTAACGACCAGATCACTGTACGTTATCCCGCTTATTACACAGCCACTTACTAAAAAAATATTAATTTAATAATGATTTTATTGATTTAAAAATTATTTTATTGATCCTCCAGATATAATTAGAATTGTCCATAGCAACAATCTGTTCTTCATAGCAACGGTCTGCTCAGACCGAAGAGAATGTCATAATTGACCAATGAGGATTGAGTATTCAAAAAAGCAGTGTACTTAATGAACATAAAGTAATGAAACAGACAACTTTGCTGTTAGCTGAATTTTATTGACTGTTTCAACATATAGTGCTGTTTCAAATTACTGTACAAATTCAATTATTGTACTGTATATAATGTGTATAATTCAAAAACACTATAAAACACAGCTACTGTGAGTTTGTTTGGCTTGTTTGGGGCATAAAATATATAAATTACTGCCATTTTAAAGTTGTTTTACATATGTTTAAATGTATGGAAAGACCAGAAATGAACACTATAACGCTGATTACTGGGTGAATTATTTAAACAGCATTTAGGAATGATTTTGTCCCGAGCTTTTTGACCCACATAAGTGGTCCATCACTGTAACTGTGATCATTTTAAGATGTTTCCACTGTATCACTATTTGAACATGTATCCTGCATGCTTCTTTGTACATTTTCAGGAAACATGTACAGAAACGTAGCTAAACAATAATAACTTGGTTTAACTGGAACCAGTTGTTCAGCAGAAAATGGTAAAAGAGCCGAACCAGGTGTTTGGGGTTTTTGTGGATATTTGGGACCATATATGTGTGTAAATATTTTTTTTTTTCTTTTTGAAAAGTAGATGTGGAAGCTCTATACAGAAGTTTGATGGTCCTGTTTACAATTGCCATTGGTCTTAAAGCAGGGGATAAGATCAAATTTAAGAAGATAAAGCCAAATATGGTGAGCAAAGTTAAAAACTTTGGTCTATTCTGTCAGTTCAGTGAGGAGATTTTATCCCATATATATTTATTATTTGTGCTTTATAACATTTACATTGTGAATGCTCATTGTGCTGATGAGTGACACTGTTGTGACTGTGCTGAGTTTTAAATGGCTTTTTTCCTGGAGAATATTAATTTTTCTTGCTAATGAAATTTTCTTGCTATAATTACAAAATACAGACAAAGGCTGTCACACTGTACAGCCGTGCAAAATGGAGCTCACACTGGGCTCCAAATCAAGGTCAACATGGCGGAATGGACTGGAAAAACAATGACGGACGGACTTAGTTTATATAATATATAGATCACATCCACTGCACATTATGTGGCTGTACATTTTCTACAAAGGTTGATGCTTTTATATAAATGCTGTATGTCTATATGTTCTGTTAATTTTTTTGTTGTTGTAACAAAGTATGTGTTTACCAAAAATGAGAGAGAAATTGGACTATTAAAATTAAAATGTATGTGATTTCATGAATGTAAATGTTTTGTTTTTAAATCTACTGAAATTATTGAAATAGCAAATGATAATACATCATACATTAATAAATATTTTCATTGTGAAACATTATGTGGGCCCAGTTTATCCTGGTTACTTAAAATTTCTTTCAGTGGAATTTAAAATTTCTTATCCTGGAAACCTCTAGAAATTCAAATTTATTTTCTAGAAATTTTCAAAACACTTAAAAGCATGAATTCTTCTAACTTGGCCACAAGACTTGTGCAAAACAGAATAGGCTTCATCTAGAGCCAGTGTTTGGGTTGTCACTTCTGGGCTACTGTAGAAACATGACCGTGCAGCACAACAACTTCTGTGAAACAGGATCTGTTCCGTCTGTAGATATACATTCTGAGGTTGCAAAAGCAATTCTTATTTTCAGGTGAATGAATACTATATTCCATTTCTGACACGTTCTGCTGATAAATGCCCATAAATCTTACACACTGGACCTTCAACAGTGAATAACATGATGATAAAATGTTTTCATAGAGTAAAGGCTCATAAGATAAATAGAGATTCTGTTTTTGGTTCTATCTAATGATAATGAACAGTATGTTCAAGACAACATGAGAAGAGCTTCATCTGTATTTGTTATTTATTTGTCACAGCATGAAAAAAAAATGTCAGTGCTGCGTTAAAAAGTTAGTGACATCTTGCTCACATATGTCAGAGCTGCATGTGACAGATTAATTCGTTTGGGTTTCTGTTGCACAGAAATCAAATAGGAAGAGAAGTGTCCTCTGTTTGGTGTCTGATGTGCCTGAACCACAGATACCAACTTTTTCCTGTTTTGAATAGTCAAATTGTCCCTCTGTGTTCCAGCAGGTGTGCTCAGACACAGTAGAGCAGCCAAAACCATTCATTCACATGACCTATTTCAGCCCCTCTGGAAAGCCCCGGACAAGACTCTTTCAAAATCAGGGAAACAATTCTTCATTTGAAGTTTTTCTCTCTGTGAACATAAAGGATCTGGATATGGTGGAAGAGGTATTTTTACTTAGCCCTTTGAAATTATTTAAAAACAATTTATTTCAAAAGATCTAGCAAAGAAAAACCCATGTTGTTCGACCCATGATGTGCATTAGACGGGATCTGGATAGCCTGTGCATCAAATTGTTTAAGTGACTACAAGGAACTTTCATATTGTGTTGATTTTGACGCCCCCTGTGGACAAAAGCAGTGGTGTTTCCACTATTATAACCACAAAATATAACATCAAAAATAAAATTATCCCAAGAAAGATTTGCTCCCGCTTCTTCCTAATTACTCACTGTAACTTTGCCCTCGAAAAACATAAACAAGGTCTTATCTGCATGCTGTAAAGCAGCAGGCATTAAGAAAGAGAGAAACAACAGATCTTCTTACCAAATAATGGTCTCTTGTAGGTCATATGGAGGCATCAGCCTTAAATTAAGATTAACCAGTTAAAAACTCCTTGTAGCAACATCACAGAAATAGTCTGTTATAAGCAAATCTTGCAATCACAATAAAAATACAAAAGTATTTACTTCAAAATATAATTGCATCAAAATATGAGTAAAAAGGAAAAGTACTCATTATGCTCAATGGCACATTTCAGGGTAATGTACTTTATATTGTTGGAGTATATGTTTTGCGTGAATGTGTGCATCGCTTTAAGGTTGCAGCTGGTGAACATGGGGCTGTTGAACGTAACTGCTGGGTAGCTTGTGAAGTAAAGTCTCATCTCATTTAAACCAATAAAACATCAGCATTCATTAGTTTATTTATATTCCATATTATTAATCTGAATCTAAATTATCAAATTGAGTGAGACAATATTTCTTTCTAAAGTGTAGTGAAGTGTAAGGCAGCTGTAAATGGATACACGCAAGTAAAATACCCCTAAACTGCGCT
>JAJHUR010085861.1:0-33380 GCA_027495735.1 Lutjanus campechanus | reverse complement strand
TAACATGATGATAAAATGTTTTCATAGAGTAAAGGCTCATAAGATAAATAGAGATTCTGTTTTTGGTTCTATCTAATGATAATGAACAGTATGTTCAAGACAACATGAGAAGAGCTTCATCTGTATTTGTTATTTATTTGTCACAGCATGAAAAAAAAATGTCAGTGCTGCGTTAAAAAGTTAGTGACATCTTGCTCACATATGTCAGAGCTGCATGTGACAGATTAATTCGTTTGGGTTTCTGTTGCACAGAAATCAAATAGGAAGAGAAGTGTCCTCTGTTTGGTGTCTGATGTGCCTGAACCACAGATACCAACTTTTTCCTGTTTTGAATAGTCAAATTGTCCCTCTGTGTTCCAGCAGGTGTGCTCAGACACAGTAGAGCAGCCAAAACCATTCATTCACATGACCTATTTCAGCCCCTCTGGAAAGCCCCAGACAAGACTCTTTCAAAATCAGGGAAACAATTCTTCATTTGAAGTTTTTCTCTCTGTGAACATAAAGGATCTGGATATGGTGGAAGAGGTATTTTTACTTAGCCCTTTGAAATTATTTAAAATCAATTTATTTCAAAAGATCTAGCAAAAAAAAAAACCCATGTTGTTCGACCCATGCTGTGCATTAGACGGGATCTGGATAGCCTGTGCATCAAATTGTTTAAGTGACTACAAGGAACTTTCATATTGTGTTGATTTTGACGCCCCCTGTGGACAAAAGCAGTGGTGTTTCCACTATTATAACCACAAAATATAACATCAAAAATAAAATTATCCCAAGAAAGATTTGCTCCTGCTTCTTCCTAACAACAACAACAGATCTTCTTACTGAATAATGGTCTCTTGTAGGTCATATGGAGGCATCAGCCTTAAATTAAGATTAATCCGTTAAAAACTCCTTGTAGCAACACCACAGAAGTAGTCTGTTATAAGCAAATCTTGCAATCACAATAAAAATACAAAAGTATTTACTTCAAAATATAATTGCATCAAAATATGAGTAAAAAGGAAAAGTACTCATTATGCTCAATGGCACATTTCAGGGTAATGTACTTTATATTGTTGGAGTATATGTTTTGCATGAATGTGTGCATCGCTTTAAGGTTGCAGCTGGTGAACATGGGGCTGATGAACGTGACTGCTGGGTAGCTTGTGAAGTAAAGTCTCATCTCATTTAAACCAATAAAACATCATCATTCATTAGTTTATTTAGATTCCATATTATTAATCTGAATCTAAATTATCAAATTGAGTGAGACAATATTTCTTTCTAAAGTGTAGTGAAGTGTAAGGCAGCTGTAAATGGATACACGCAAGTAAAATACCCCTAAACTGCGCTTTAAGTACAGTAGTAAATATACTTAGTTACTTTCCACCACTGGTGACGCCATAATTTATACGCATGACAAGAACATCTCGATTTCTCTTTCTGCACTTGTTTTGGTAACACGAGCAGCTGGTCAGCGCAGGTGTAGTGATACAGGTAGCCTATAGGTCATGACTGTTATCTCACCTGTGAAGCATCAACTGATGTTGTTACATAAACACAAGAAACTGACAGATAAAGATGCTCACAATGTTACGACAAACAGAACCTCCACCCTCTGGTTTGTGTATGTGTGTTGTTTTTACATTTTAGTGAGAAATGTTTTGGGCTCCTCACTCATGATGGGAGGACGTTCATGAGGACATTTTTAAAGGTATTTGTGTGTGTGCAACAAAAACATCAGATCAGTCTTTCATTGATCGGTGATGAGAAGTCATACCTCCTTGAAATACAGAATATCAACATTTTAAGTCTTTGAGATTCAGATTTAGGGGTAAGTTTCCAAAATCTTCCAAAAAGAAAAAAGTTACCGTGCCCCTGCTTTTGAAAACGACACCACAGACAATCATTTTGGAGCAATTCAAAAACATTTGCTAAAAAAGATTATGTAAATACTAATCATTGGGGAAATGAAGTTGTCTACATCCAATTGATCATATATGGAGGGTAAAAGCTGACTTTAAAAATTGATTAAATTAATAATGAATGAATATTTAATCTAACTGAGCTTTATTTTTTCAAGAAATGTCCCCTTTTCCCTACAATTAGTACCAAATTACAAAGATTATTCAAGGAAATTTTGCAGCTAATTATTAAAAAATTCTGCACCTGTCAATGTGAATCTATTTTCTCAGGTTTAACCCATTTCCAAAAATTTATTCCCCTTAAAGTTGCTAAAGTGCTAAACGTTTGCATTCCTTTTGGTTTACTAAGAACTAAGAACAAATGTGCTATTTTATTTTAAGATTATTTATGAATGGAAAGGGGACTTCACATGTCATGACATGACATGTCTTGGGCTGAAGAGGTTTATGTATATTGTTTAAGGTTGGCACAAAGAGTTTGTTTATATTTGGAACTCATTTATGTCCTTAGAAAACAAAAACATGTATTACAGACTGAAAAGAAAATGCCTACATAGATAACATGAGAGTATCCTGCCTTGTATTTTAATATTATCTAATTTTTTTCATTTTGTAATAATTATTTCCCCATTATTTTTTTCTACTGTTTTATTTGAAATGTTTCTGTGGATGTGTGATTGTGGAGGGACATATACTCTTGTGTTTCTTTTGTTATTGAAATCTAAATAAAAAATATTGTTTAACATTTTTTCTGAACAGCAAAATCTTGATTTTCTGAGTATAGACATAGAATATGGATTTCTAACTTAGCCTCTACAAGGGTTCAAATGATACAGTAAGCGACAGAAAATTATTTTGTCTTTTTTTCTTTTATATGGTATAATCTGCCACATGTGTGTATCTGTGAATTGTTTGGTCAGAGTAAGTGTTTAACCGATACTGAGAAGATCACGCTGTCTGTATGCTAAAGGTGTCTGAGAATCGCCCTATTATGTTTTCTCTCTGCTCATATTTACTCTGGGTGCAGTTATTCCGGTTTCCATCTGAGCTTTGGGATTGTTTTCCTAACACCGAATCGCACAAGTGGAAGCAGGAAGTAACAAAAGACCAGCAGTATCAGAGGGACAGCACTTAGAGCCTCTGTGTGTGTCTTTGCACCAGTGTGTGTGTTTGTGTTTCTATGCTTACTCACAACAAGCTCTCTAAGTAGCCAGAGGCAGAAGCCACTTCTCTCTTCTCCATCACTGCCTGTATGCAAGTCAGCATTTATGTTTAAGGAGCTACATACTTCTTGTTTCGTGACTCACTTCTCCTTAACTCCCCTGGGTTGTACAAATACAGATTAATTTAATCTATTAATAGTTCTAATCAGCTAGCTAAAAAGAAAAAAAAGAAAAAAAAAATAAGAAAAGCGATATTGTTTGCTATCTAGCCAAAAATATACAGGGCATAATATATTGTTTGCAAACTAGCTGCCTTGTTTGCAAGTTAGCCCTGAAGTAAAAAAAACAAAACAAAACAGACAGACAAGGAAACTATGTGGTTTGCTAGTCAGCTAAAAATGTTTTTATGAAGACATTTCACCTCTCAGACTAGTCTGACAGGCATGAACTGATGAAGCTTCTTGGATGAGAGGTGAAACGTCTTCATAAAGACATTTAAACAAGTCCAGCTGCTTTCGATTTAACCCTTTCCTGAGATTACAATGACCTGGATGAATGAGAACATTCACAGATTTGCAACTGGAGTGATAAAATTGAGCTGGGTTCAGTCTGTCCCTTAACTTTATTTTGCTCAATCCATCTAAAAAAAAAAAAAAGGAGCAGTCATTTTAAAAGTTGAATGTCCTCAAATGTAATTTTAAAGTTTTGGTGCAACATAATTAAATTAAACAAACAAAGCCCTTTCTGATGGCAGTGAAAAGAGAGGTTTAAATTGAATCTTTCTTCTTTAAGCTATTTTCAAAGCTTAGTGCAACAAGCACCAACAAAGTTAAACCATGATTTAATCTTGTTTAATCCTTTTTGATGCAACTCAGACAAAGAAAAAAGAAAAGAAAAGAGAATAAATGTTTTATGTTGACGGATCTCATTCAATGACCCTCTTTATTCAAATTTTTACCACAGCGTAGATTTACTCATCACAGTTGAATCACCTACATCAGGTAGAATGTAAATACAGGTGAAGTGCTCCTGTGTGAAGTGTTGATTTTTTATGGTAGTCAAGAGGCCGCCATCTTACCAGTGACCAACCCCCACCAACCACACACACACAAAAGCAGAGAGAGACACACCCTCCCTCCATCACATCCCTCCTCACCCGGCCTGCCTCCAGCTCCCCTCCTCCACTGTATGTGCACAGGTGGTGTTTTTTTTTTTTTTTCATGAAGACGGCCTCCTGCTGGCTGACATCATCACCATGGGACTCCTCCTTGCTCCCCTGAGGTATAAAGGATCTCTTGTTTCCGTGGCAGCATCTCACAGAGCTACATCACACCCTCCTACAGGTGCTCACACTCTTCAGAGGACACCTGAACAGCACAGGAGGACACTCTTCACTGGGTTTTGTTTGTTGGACTCACTTTCTAAGTTTTACTGTGTCATCAGAGAAAAGGGCAGCATGTCGATGGGCATGGAGATCGTGGGCATCGCCCTTGGCGTCATTGGATTTATCATTGCAATAGTGACATGCGCCCTGCCTATGTGGAAGGTAACGGCCTTCATCGGTGCTAACATCATCACAGCTCAGACCATCTGGGAGGGTTTGTGGATGAACTGTGTCACCCAGAGCACCGGCCAGATGCAGTGCAAGGTCTATGACTCGCTGCTCGCGTTGCCTCAAGAGCTTCAGGCCTCCAGAGCGATGATGATCATCGCCATCATACTTGGCGTGCTGGGGGTCATGATCTCCATTGTCGGCGCCAAGTGCACCAACTGCATCGAAGATGAGCCATCCAAGGCCAAAGTGATGATCATCGCTGGAATCTTCTTCGTCCTCGGTGGGCTGTTGGTGCTCATCCCCGTCTCCTGGACAGCCAGCGTCGTCATTCGGGATTTCTACAACCCCATCCTGACCAACGCGCAGAGGAGGGAGCTTGGCGCATCGCTCTACATCGGCTGGGGAGCGGCCGCCCTGCTCCTGATTGGTGGGGCCATGCTGTGCAGCAGCTGCCCGCCAAAAGAGAAGAAGTACAAGCCACCACGGATGGCATACTCCGCCCCACGCAGCACCAGTGGAGGTGGAGGCTATGACAGGAAGGACTATGTTTGATTACTTAAAATTTTTTTTGAAAATGTTTGTTGCACATGAGTGTTTTTATGTTGTTTTTTTGCTGTCTGAAACCACAGGGTGAACCCCACGAAAAGACTCCGAGATGAAGATAAATATTGATCTTTCTGCTTTGCTTAAGATGCTCATTTACATTTAATTTTAGTGCCTTTTTGCTCCGCTATAATCCAGCAGGTGTGTCTTTTTAAGAGGCTCTCATGTTCAGCCTGTTTTCCTTTTTTTTTTTAAATGTCTGCGTACATGTTGTATTTATACTAAATCTTCTGTGGCATTATGTGAGTCTGAAAACACCTGCTTCTTGTGTCTCTATCATTAGCTGTTGGCCGGCTGGTGTCGAGTTTCACTGAGACTCAGTTAAAACGTTGTCTGTCATTTCACTGACAATGACAAAGAAGAGTCAGCTCTCATTTTACATGGATTTGGTTGTCTGATTGTTCTGTGTGTCTGTGTGTGTGTGTGTGTGTGTGTGTGTGTGTGTGTGTTTTGCATGTAATATTTGCTTAGGAGAGTTTCTGCTGAGACTGAAACTAAAGATGGATACAGCCCCGGGTAACAACTCTATCTTCCTCCTCAAAGTTTCACTGTTTGAGGACACAGAAGAGACTGTTTCAGTCGGCACACAACCTTTTATGTGTGAGTTTATTTTATATTTCTGTTATAAACATGTATTTGTAATGTATTTAAAAAACATATACTCTACTGTGTATCAAATTGATTTGTATTGTGTCTTAGTTTCAAACATTTTTGTATCTTTTATATGAGAAACAACAGCCTTTTATGCTCCTCTGTATGTCAAACAAAGAGCCAAAGGACCTCTTTAATGTGTGTGTGCATGTATGTGCAAGTGTGCGACACCCAGAGAAAACATGACTACAGCTGTTGTAGGATGTTAGTGTCCACATCAGCAGGATGTGTTTTGTGTTTGTAAATCAAATATTTCACTATGTCGCTGTAAAATAAAGAATTTGTCTTCAAAGTTTAACACATTTTGTCACTTTGGTGTTGTTAAAAGAGCTGATTTATGAAATAAAATGTTTGTAACATGTTGTATATCAGTGTTTTAATTGCAAATATGGTGAAAATTTCAATAGAAGTTATGGTTGTTCCCTCTGTTCTTCTTTAAGAAAGATCATTTAACCGAGAGGGGCATCACAAAGCATACCAAAACAAACAAGGGTCAGACCTAATCAAATCATTTAAAATGCTGAAAGTTGGGTTGGGCTTCTTTGGGAGTTGCGTGTCTTTGTTTAACCAGAGGTGCACCTTAGTTAAATTCATCAGTTTAGCCAGAGCTAAATAATCCTCAGGTGTGGTGGGTTCAGTTGGCTGTCACATGCCTGTCAAAGATTTAAAAAAAACAAAAACTTTTGCCTCTTGGCTACAGTACAGAGAAAGGGCATAGAGAACAGAACATGTCATTACAGCCGCTCTTGTGGCTTTTCGGGAGGAAGTTAGAAAAACAGAAGACTGAAAAAAACAACAACCCCAAAACCCACAAACAGTAGGCACAAAAACTCAACAACAATTAGTCCAGCTGACAATCTTATAATACTACTACTACTACTAATACAAATACAAATACTAATACTACTAATAATAATAACGCTAATAATAATAATAATAATAATTATTATTATTATTATTATTATTATCATTATTATTATTATTATTATTATTATTATTATTATTATTATTAAGTATTATTATTGCTAGCAAAAGCTACTGCCTAGGTGGTATTTAGGAACAGGTGTATATGGGCCACCTGTGTATGTGTGTGCATCCGTGCGTGCATGCAACTGTGCAAACTACAACATGTGGGTAGAGAAGTAACACAGAAGTGTAACAGGGTTAAGGGATAACGTTATTAAAATTGGGACATAAATTAAGTAGGGAGTTAGTGAGAGTCATTGTTTTTTGTATCCTGTAAATCAAGGTCAAGATTTTTTTTAATCTCTATTCCTCACACTGACTATGTTTCAAATACATTACACTGACACCTGAGCAGTCACCTAATCCACCAATAATCCCAGTGATTTGACAAAACCCTACATGCAGAATATCTGAAAAACTGACTATGTATTATTTAACTGTTGGGTCTAAGATGTATGTTAACAGATTGCTGAGACGGAGCAGGATGTGATGCTGCCAGCATGATGCAAATTACCAGCAAAAGGTTAAAGAGAGCAGCTTGTTGAACTGCTGATGTGCTAGTTTAATGTAAATGTTACTAATTTTTGCATGTTAGGTTTAAACGAAAGTAAAAACAAGTAAATATTGTGAATAATCAATAATCAGAATTAAAGAATCATTTTGTCGTGTCTCCTGTGTATACGGTACCACATGCACCTGTCAGAAAACAAATGAGACTGAGCTAATCAATATTATCCTTGTCAATGCAGAGTCAGGAAATGTCAAAATCACATGAGAGTTTTGAACCACTGAGTCACAACATTTTTACAGCGTTATCTGTCGGCTTATCGACCCTTATCTGGGTCAGTGAGTGGAATTTGACCAATTCAACGGAAAAATGTCTGCAATGCACTAACTGTGGATTGATCAACTACTATCGGTTCAGTTGTGGAGTTAATTATTATATTTTCATTTGAGCATAGAAGACCAAAATGTCTCTGTGCGTCTGTGTGAGAAAGAAAAAGTTACAAATTGTCATCTTTTCTGTACAAAACACTGGAGACTGTTGTTCTGTGGCTTAAAGGAAAAATAATTCTGAAAACTTTAGCACTTAAAAAGCAGCAGCTAGCCTTTGTATCCTTTCAGTAATGTTGTCTCTGAGTGGTGTCATTTAAAAGGGGTATAGAGCCACTGCAGTGAATGATTTCTTTATAAAGAAATTAAACAAAGTTTACTGAGTTTTGAGAGTTTGTTTTTCACTAAACTTCAACATGGATCCTTTTTTAAAAATCAGTTTCTTCTCCTACCATTGTTAATGATTGATAAAAATTGTGGGGTGGGGGACGTGTGTTATGTCTCTGTCCCTTCCTCCATCCACATTCCCATTTCCTCAAACCACTGTCCGTCTCTTCCTGTCCACCAGATGCCCCAGGACTTCCTTTCTTTCCCCATCACCTGACTGCCCCACCCATCTACTCACCTGTTCCCACTTCTCTCATCAGCCCTGCAGTTACCTAACTTTCCCTGTCCCACATGTTCACCTTTTCTTATCAGTCCTCCAAATATTTAACCAGCCCTTTTTCGTTCACCTCTTGTCACTTCGTTCTGGTTGCTTTTTGCTTGTGCTTTTTGTATTCAAGTTTCCATTACCTTTATGTTTTGTTTGTTTTTGTCACTGCAGAGGACTCACAGCCTCTGTATATAGAGTACACACTACCAACTGAGCTACCTGGCCACTGTCTTACCTTTATGTCACCTGTACCTACCTGCCTGCCTGCTGGGCTGCCTGCTTTTACTCAACCTGTTCTCTTCCCAGGTTGTGAAATAACGACATATCTGTCACGTCCCCTTGCGTTTCATACTGATCCACATGGTATAGTGTTTGAGACAAGACAATGTGGTTACTGTTGTGAAATGGTTGTATTTTAGTTAGGTTCAAGCACCAAAACTACTTGGTTAAGCTTAAGAAAAGCTCATGGATTGGGTTTAAATAAATACATTAGACACGTCACGTGACACAAGTTAAGTTTCAGTTTTAAATATATATATATATATAAACTCCAGCCTCAGGGGGACAGTTTTACATTTGTTTAAAGCATTTATCCATCCCATCTCCTCCATACACAGACTTTGACACTCTATAATACGTCACCTGATGTGGTGGTTTTGCATTGAAGCTACTTCAAAGCCTGATGTGCCACATACAGACACTCAAGGTACAGGTAAATACTGGTGTTCATTAACTCCACAGGGTTTAACACCACAAAATGTCAATTCTGTCACTTCAGCTCCTTCTCACATTAAAACAAAAACAAAAGATGGAGTTTGATGATGACGTGAAGTGGTGTGGCATCATGTAGTTATCTTAAACATCCAACATAGCTGATGAAAATCTTTCTGATGTGACTCAGGCAGAAATTATGTTAATGGACAAGGTATTTATTAATGTTTTGTTCGCAATATGTTTAGAGACGTTCAGCGACTTCCTTCATCACTCTCTGATGTATCCGACATATTGTTCTACCAGAGGCTATTTCAACTAGAAATTAAATGCACTGTTACCTCGAATAAATTACATATTTCTGTGGTTTTGAGCATTGTTGGAAATAATTAGGATAATGTACACAACTCAACAAAATATGTCTGTGAATGTTCTCATTCGTCCAGGTCATTGTAAGCCAAAGAAAGATTAAATCGAAAGCAACTGGACTTGTTCAAAAGTCTTTTCTGAAGACGTTTCGCCCCTGTCAGACTAGTCAGAGCTGTCAGACTAGCTCTGACTAGTCTGACAGGCATGAACTGATGAAGCTTCTTGGATAAGAGGCGAAACGTCTTCAGAAAAGACTTTTGAACAAGTCAAGTTGCTTTCGATTTAATCTTTCTTTGGCTCAACAAAATATATAACATACTGTATGTCAGGTGTTTTTAGACTATTTAATGCGGAAATGTTATGTATTTAAGTTTTAATATGCTGTGGCAGACATTCAGAAAATAAAATATAAATAAAGAAAAGGAAATAAGACAAAGAATAAATATTTTTTACCTCTGCACTAGAGTATCTCAATTTGTGCAGCAGATGTGGATTTAAAGTGAGAAAAGTGGGAACTAGAGTGACATGACAGGGCAAAAACATAAAGGTCAAAACAATATTGAGAAGTCAGTACAGAGAAGAAAGGCCACTGTTGTTTTAGACTGCACAAATGTCATTGACCGCACAGTTGGATGTCAACTTCTCTTTCCGTCACGAACACGTGAAGTTGACAGGTAGCAGATTTCTCGCAAACAAGATGATGAGCAGACAGCAAAGTCCAACAGGTGCCTGATAGAGACACTAGAAAGTATTAGCTCAGGTTATCACTGATTTTTCAACCTCACTGCCTGATGGGCCCTTAAGTTGTGTAAAGCAGATAAACTATCTGTTGCAAACACTTCAGCAGGCGTGTGTCAATACATATGTTGTTGTTACACACATCATTATCTCTATTTTATCTATTTTGAGCAGGCTGAACTATTGCAGTCCTCTGTTTATTATGGGTCCTCCAAAGAAAACAAACCATAGATTACAACTTATCCAGAATTCAGCTGCATGCGTACTATCTGACCACATCACTCCAGTCCTCTAAAACCCTACCTGTTGTTTTCAGAATACAGTTTAAAATTCTCCTCTTGGTTTACTTAGCACCTGCAGGTCTGACTCCACAATACATTTCAGACAAAGTTGACAGTTTACAACCCCAGCAGATCTCTCCGCTCACAAGGAGGGAATCTAAGTACTCTAAAATACTCAGTGAATGTCAGATATATCCCAGCACCAGAGACAAATAATAATAATAATAATAATAATGATAATGATAATAATAATAATAATAATAATAATAATAATAATAATAATAATATATAATATAAATGGTGGTGTCCTGTGATTGTTTTGCCAGTGGTATAAAGCCTTACGGGAAACTTTTCAAATTGTCCAGTCAGTGTTGATGGTGAATGTAGCCAACAGAAGCAATAGTGTGTGTTACTGTGTACATACCAAGAAAATTGAGTCTTTCTGGTCATGGAGTAAATGGTCATGTACCAGGATGTGTTGCAAGTGAGCTTGTGACACCTGCTCCAACGTTGATGTGTCACCACCCTATCCTGTGGCTATTACTCTGTTGGCCAAAACATAGTGTTTGGTGACAAAAATACTCATCTAGCATGCTCCCTGGCTACCCAGAGGTGGAGGCCAGAAATGTAAGCTGAAATAGCCTGAAGTTCTTTCTTTCACAAGCTGACAACATCACTGTGACAGATTTTGCAGCAGGAGAACTCAGCTTTGTTGGTCATTATAGAACACACTTAACACTTTATTGCTTCAATCGATTACATTTATCATCAATACTGACTGTGTGTCCACATCAAAAGTGCTGAATTTTCCCTCATAGCACTGTGGTCCTAGATGCTCACAGAAATAAATGTAGTTTACAAACATTATGAACTGATTTCTGGACGTTTTCTGACTTCTGACACCGTTTTCCTTGAGAGGAGAACATTCATGTCCTCTTCCCCAATGTCCTGATAATTCTGCAGCTCTTATCAGGGAGCGTTGCGCTGTGTATTATGACTTAATGAGTTGTCAAACTATTTAAATCTGTAAATACAGATAAATTTGTGCAGTTGCGAAAGACAAAAATAGCAACTAATTGGATGGAAATATTTTGGTATCGTCATTTATGTCATAAGATGCATAAACAATACAGACTCGGTTTTGATATCAACAATTACTGTCTGAGAAAGAGCTTTCCAGGAAAATTCCATCAGTCTCTGACTTTTATTTACTTATATTAATAAATTTACATTTTAAAGACTAGATTGAGGAAATATGTCGACGACAAGACAGTGAAAAGAAGTTTGCAATTTGTTGAAACAGGCCAAAACTTCTGTACTTTTATATTGTACCTATGTCTATCTACATATTAGATTTCTCTCTGTGAATTATTATTAGGGCTCCTTGAAACCGACTGGATATTTCCATCAATCCCTTTAAATGAAAATATAGACAGTGAAACTGGGACAGTGAACCAGTGAAAGCGGAAGTATTACCAAAGCAGAAGCAAAATAAGCAGAAGGTGTTTTGTTTTGTAAATCAGCAGATATTTGATTCATGTGACTGATATCATGATAGGACATTCTGCATGAAATTTAAAAGACAGCTGTGGGTTGACACACAGTTTTCACTTTAAAAGATTCTGAATCTTTGTTGGCCGACAGTCTGCACACAGGTTGTTACACATGGTCAGTGGAGGCAACAAAGCGTGACTTAATACATTACAAGGTACTTGCTGCGAACAGCACATCAGAGAATAATAAACCTGACGTGCTCATTTTCATGTTACAGCCAGTGGTGGCGAAAGTACTCACATGTTTTACTTTTAAGTAAAAGTAGCAATATGACGTTGAAATATTGTGTTCCAAGTAAAAGTCATGCATTCAAAATACTTCTTAAGTAAAAGCAGAAAAGCACTTTCATCACATTAGACTCTAAGTACCCAAAGTAAAAATAGTCATTATGCAGAATGGCCCATTTCAGAATAATATACTATGTATTATGGGATTATGATTATTTAGGCATCCATATGTACATCACTTTAATGATGATGGTAAAGGTGAAGCTGATTTAATTTAATACTTTATACTGTATATATATTTACTTAATACACTGTTGGATGGCTTGTGAATTTCTAACTGTGGGTTATGTCACATCATAACAAATTATAATACACCATAATTTCTTTTTCGATTATACTGTATTTTGTATATCAATCTCAGAGTAAACATTTTCAGTTACTTTCACATCTGGTGACAGAAGCCAAGTTTTGACTGTGGGTAAATGACATTTTGGTTAATGTGTAAGTTTACTGACTTATCTTCAGAGCTTCTTCAGCTGAAACACAGTCTTTTTTACAATGTAGTTCAAAGCTTTTAAGTTGACTGCAGTTCCAGAAAGGGGCGGGGCTTAAGAAGGGTCAGCTGTTGAAAAACGTCAAGAAACACTGTGCAGACTTACTTAGTTTAGGGAAAACTGGAGTTGTGATACAGTGTTTAGCTGAATAAAAAAAATGCACACTCATCTGCCACTTCGCTTTTCTTCTCTCAGTTGGTTCTGTATGGTGTCCTCCCCCAGGCCTCTGCCTCATGCCATCACTATGGTGACAACTCACAGCATGCTTTATCCCAGCAGACACGTCTCCCATAGCAATGAATGTTTGGAGACACAGCGAGGGAGGCCAGGTTCTCATAGGCTGATGGTGTGTTTATGTTCCTGTATATGAAAGGAACCACACACACAAGGACAAAATTCAACTGCACTTATTACAATAAACTAAACCAGAGATACCGACAGAGAGAGGAGTGAAACAGCACAGGTGTAAACAGTGCGGGATGAAGAGCACCTGTAAAGAAATTTCTTTGTACCTGAGCAACTAAGGTCCAGAGGGACTATTGAGAACTGTAAGACTAAAGAGTGCCTCAAATTCATTAAGATGCTATAAATATTGAGTTATATACATGTGCAAGTGAGAAGATCTGTTCAGTTTCAGATCTGATAATTAACAAATACTGAAAGTTCATACAACTGAACCTTCAAACTGTAATAATGGGGTGTAGATAAACCACTTGAAACCTGTGTTAATAAAAGGTACAGAAAAGAAGAATAATCAAATTAATACACATTAGTTAGTTACATTCCACTGTTGTAACGTGGAAAACAATATGAAATGCGGCTGTAATTCCCAATATAGCGTATGATGTTTTAATTTTTTCTGAGGTGACAGAGGGAGACATCCACATATCAAAACAATGTCTAATGTGTCTTTTCCAAATGTCCCTGCAAATCAATGAATGACCTGATCTTCATTATAAGCTGTCCTGTTCTCACAGGGAGCAAAGAAAATCATTTTGTTGACTACGAATAGGTGTAGTCCATATTGTGACACTGTGGCGCCACCTAGTGGCTCACCTGACCAATGCGTATATTTTACTTTTGGTTGTAACTTTTTCTTGTGCTTTACTGTACAAAAGTAAAATGTACTTACGACCAAAACAGTGTTGTTTACACTACCAACAGTTAAATGGAACTTAACATTAATGCAAACAACATTTAGATTCACGTGGTCATGTGTAGTCAGGACACCAAACAGCTGAGGGTCATTTTCAATCAACATAAATTGATCAAGAGTCTCGGCTCTTTAACCTTCTCCATTACTTTTATGCTTAAATTCGCCTCATTGTTCCTCCTGTTAATTGGGAGTTTAATCTCAACATACATATGCCTAACAAAATCTGTTAGGTTTACCTATGAAATGCATTTTCCCCTTTGATACACCAGTGTTGACATGTATTATACTGAGTGCAAATGTATACCCTTACATTGAAGCCCCCCATGCACAGTACAGAGAAAATATCTATACTTCGTTCTTCATGTTCTTCTTGGTTAAAATTGCCTCAACAGAGATTCTCATCTAATATAGTAAACTAAAACTAAACTAAAAACTCAAACTAGGAATGAATAAACATTGTAGTTAATTGTTAACTGAAAGTTAACTGAAATAAAAATAAAATAATAGCGGCCTCGTTGCCGGACTCTGACAGGAGTTCATTGTCAATTCCTGTCTCTGCAAGGTGGCACTAGAGAGTGCCTGCTATTTAAGTGTCATGTTCCAGTATGATGTGATCTTCATGTGTAGACCACACTGTGAAAATGTCATATAGATCAAATGATGATTGTCACACAAAGCTTACTTCCTGTTGCCCATAGGTGACGCTATGGGTTTGGCAAAACCTCCAAATTCAAGCCCACACAGCGACCACACAGATTGTCGAATACTTAATCGTTTAATATCTTTTCATGACGAATATCTCTAGATTGCACTCACAGATTTTAAAATTGATCTGATTAATTCTCTGGGAGGAGTTTGTTAAAATAGACCATCTGGGTATGATACATGCGTCTACCAATTTTCATGCATGTAGGTACAGCGCTGGGTGTAACAGGCCATGGTAGCTGCTACATTTAATATTGAGCCATTTGACAACACTGAATATTAGAAATGATACCACTCATTTTTATAAAATAAAACACAAAAAAGGACACATTTCCCATATAATAAATGCAAAGGTGATTAATGATTAGCAACAACATTGATTTTGATGCATTTAAAAAATATATTTTGCAGCATAGGAATTTTTGAGTTATGGCCAAAAACATGTTTTGTTAGGTCACTATGACCTTTGGCCTTCAACCAGCATTAATCTAATCAGTTCATCCAAGTCAGTCCAAGTGATCAAAGTTTGAGGACATTACTTCAATGTGTTCTTTAGATTTCATGTTCATGAGAACGTGATGACTTGAAAACATAATGCCTGTGGCCGCTACTGTCGCTGGCATGGAGTCATAAAACTGACAATTTTGAAAAAATACCTGAAAACATTCAAACATGTGAAGTTTGGAGCCAATTGGAGAATGTATATTGAAATTACAACAACTTCCTGTTTCATGGCGAATTATTGAAATTTGGTTAATTAATTAATTAATTTATTAATGCTTGATCACCAAGTACTTTAGATTACACACACTCAGCATTCTGAAGTCAATCTATGTAATTCTTTGGGACAAGTTCGTTAAAATACAGCCCATGGACATGATACATGTATGTGCCTACCGATTATCATGCATAAAGGTGCTGCGGGACCTGCTTATTTGAAATTTTGCATGAGGATCTATTGAGTCATTTTTCCACACCGACTGAGAACTGGCATATATATGTTCAGGCTGGGACTCTTATCAGACATGTTAAGTTTCAGGCAGATTTGACTGTGTACACTGACGTTTACTTTCTGTGTTGTCATGGCGAAACATCAAAGTTTGCTGTGCTGCCCAAGCAATACCGTTTAGCGAAACATCATGATTTTCACGATACAGCATTATCACGGTTTTATAATGGCTTAAAACATGTCATTCACTAGGTGGTGCTATGACTTTGACTAAAGATTATCAAATGTGCTAAGGTCGGGACTCTTATCAAATGTGAAGTCTCGGGCAGATTGGACCATCATTAAAATACCACCTGGAAATGACACAAAACAGCATAAAAACCGCACGGTAAATTCAAAAGCGGTCGGTGCTTATAGGCCCTAAGGTCCTTAGGGTCCTCACACCGATTTCGGTGCTCAAGCCCTATACAATAGGGCTCACGCAGTGGTCGGTACTCAGGCCCTACAAAAGGGTCCTTGGTCCGGTCAGTGCGCGGCCCCTAACAACAACAACAAAACAATGCTGAAACTCATGATAAAAAACCTAACTAATGGCGTGTTCAAATGGAGTCGTGTTTATTATGTAAGATGAGCCCACCTGAATGCCTCCATCACGTATGCCATCGTGAACTGGACGTTTTCTGCTGGCTCCAAGTTCACAACGTTCTTTCACGACTTCCTTACGAGTTCACAAGTTCCACATACCAACATTTTTACGCAATGAAAAGTAAGCCCACTCAGGAAACTAACTGAAAATAAAAAAATAGAAATATAAAGTAACGAAAAATACAAAACTATAATAACTTAACACCATATATGGCGATTTTCATGGCGCCTTCAAGACTAATCTCAGGGGACAGAAACCAAGGTTTCCTGTGCGTCCTACGTCATGACGCACCATCAGCTGTTGACAGACAGCAGCTCCCTTCAATCTCGACCTCCACGGCGCTGCATGCAGCGACACTTCGCTGTCACTGTGGTCGTGTTTAAACGCACATGCTGTTTGTGGACCGGCCGGTAACGGAGCGTATGCTGCCATGAGTGCTTTGTGTCGCTTGATCCAGAGAGGACTGCTGAGCGGCCGGGCGTCCTGTCGTTTGTTCTCCGGACAGCAGGATGTGAGCGGGGTGGCTCCCCGGCGAACAGCCAGCTCATCCAGGTATCCGTGCTGCTAGCTCGCCGGCTAACTGATGCCCTCTGTGTGCCTGTACTGGAACATGTTTGCGGCGGTGCTGGCTGGACATGACAGCCCAGTATTTCTCTTTTGAACAGCCGGTTACTCGACCGTTATAATTTGTAACCGTGTGGTATCTTGTAATCTTTATGAACCGTTAACTTTAACCGTTGACAGTTTACATAAATGACATTCAGGCGTGTGGTTAGCAGGAGGGTTAACTAACGTGCGGCTGAACGATCATCACAGTTACAAAGAGGATTTTAGATGATGGATTCTCTGTCCTGCTTTATCTAATTCTGCTATGTAGCTAAATAAAGCCATTACTGCTGTCCTATATATTGTTAGGCTATGTTACATGTTTGGTAGCTAAACCTAGCTAAAATTAACGCTAAAAATGAATGTTACACCGCTGTAGGAAATCCTACCGTAATGAATGATGCGCTGTTCAGTTTTTGTTTAAACTGGTTCAGTTAGAGATTAACGTAATTGTTTCTTGCTGTAATATTGCACTATGCTGAGAGGTGTGTCTAATATTTTATCCAACCCATTTTAATCTAGGGTAGACAGAATATTTATCTCTCAGTATGAAGAAAATATAATATTTATTTCAAGGCCGTAGACTGCATTACATTTAGCTGAATGTACCTAATACTGAATATATACTATGTTAAACAGGGTTCACGGTTAATATTTTTTTTTACCCTGGGGGGTCAGAAATCTACTTGCTGAAGCCACTTTTTCATCGTCTATAAAATCTCAGAAAATAGCGAAAAATGTCCGTCCAGCTTTTTTAAGGTGATGTCGTTAAATGTCTTGTCAGTCTTAAACCCAAAGATGTACAGTTTAATACTATGATAAACAGAGAAAAGCAGTAAATCGCCATAAGAGACTGAAAAAACATTGTCTGCCATTGTGCATGAAAAATTACTTTAATGATTAGTCGATTTCTAGCCCAATATGGCATTTTATTTGCTCCAGACAAGTGGACAGTTCATAATTTTGTAGTAAGAATCTGTCTGAATCTGTGAAGAGCAGAGCTGCAACAATTAGTTAATTGTAAGAAAATTAGTTGTCAACTATTCTGATTATGGATTGAATTCTGATAATGGATGCACTATTTCAGTAATTTTTCAATGCAAAATGTCAGACATTTGCTGGTTCCAGTCTCAAATATAAGAATTTGTTGCTTGTCATTGTGATTTATGATAGTAAATGAAGAGTATTGGGTTAGGGTTTTTGGACTGTTGGTTGGACAAAAGAAGACATCACTTTGGGCTGTTGTGAAATTGTGGCAAGCATTTTTCTCAATTTTCTGACATTTTATAGTCTAAATGATTAATCAATTAACCGTGAAAATAATCATCTGATCAGTAGATAATGAAAACAATTATTAGTTGCAACCATAGTGGAGACTACAGTGTTCATTCTTTGCGGAGATCAATAAAAATTAGATGCAGCCATAGTACAATACAACACATTACAAACCAGAGAGTTCAGTGCGGAATAGGGATGTCATGATTCTCCAAATTCATGATTCAATTTGACTTTCGATTTTAAGATCATGATTCAATTCGATTTTCAATTTACACATTTATTTCTACACTGACAGCTGTGCCATTGTTAGACTATCAAGTTATTGCCTGCGAAAGGCCACCAGCCCCCTTTAGGAAAGGTGGCCTTGTGGGTAACCTGAACCCTAATATGTAACATGGAGCATTTGTGGTGAGAAGTGAGTCTCTGTACCAGCACGCTGTTGCAGTCACAGAAAAGTACATGTTATAAGGGGTAGTAAGACCTATAAGGAATTTTAACTGGTTATGAAACGGTCTCAGTTTAATTTTGATGCCTCTATATGACCTACATAAGAAAAACAAGACCATCAGTGAGAAGATTGACTATTTCTTTACAGGCTAGTTATTCATAATCCTGCCACTAGGATGTTTAACCAATTAGTTTTATCAACACAAAATACAATTTTGACAGCAGATTAATCATTTTGGTAATTTATCAAGTAAATGGGCCAAATGTTTGCAGGTTTCTGCTTCTCAAATGTGAATAGTTTGTGTTTTTCTCTGTTTTATGTAATTCTAAATTTATTATCTCTGGATTTTTGGACCCTGGTCCATATCCCCCTTGGAGTAGGGATGAAACAATATCAAACACTTGAGGTACGATTATACCACTATAAAATGTTCACAATACAATATTTATCATGAGATTAAAAACTAAAGAAATAATTATTATATAATGCATTTTTACATCCCTAGACTTTATATGTGTTTTTCATATTTTGTTACATTGTATAGACTGAATAAAGACATGAATAGCTATATCATAATAATACATTAATCAATAATGAAAATGCCTAATGGAGTTGAGTCTGTCTGCCTCAACAAAACTTGAAAATTAAAGCTCCACAAAGACTGTTTTTAATGAGGGTTATTGTATTAGTTTTTTCATTGTATAGGTCGTCATTTAATTGTGTCCTCTTCCATTATACTGTTACATTAACATCTTCAGTAGCAACAAGATCCAGTAAGACAGTTGTATAACATTAAATGCGAAGTGAAATGTTGTGTTGATGTGTAAAAAATTACTTGAACTTAAAAAAACAAAAGAATCTATCTCTACCTGTATGATTACCTGGCATTGTACCAGTAGGTGGAAGCAAAACAGTTCTAACTAAATAAGTCACAAATCATTGAATAATGCTGGTACTGCCCTCTTCTCATTGAATCATATGTATTTGAAGAGGACATGGGTCAAATTGGGAAAGCAAGACGTGCTGTAAATTCTTTTTCATTACTAGTTGAAGCCGTTCAATCATTATTTCCACTCCCTGAAAGTTTAATCAGTTTGCAGAGTTTTATTACTCAGATTTGTCAGTGTTCCTGCCTAAACTGAGACATAATTCTCACCACACACTTAACCGGGGAGATTGTAACTAATCAATCTTTTTTTTTTCTCAGCCCAGTCAACTTGACCTATGATGTCTTCGATGGGAAGGGAGACAACACTCCCCTGGTGTTCCTCCATGGCCTCTTTGGCAGCAAATCTAACTTCCACTCAATAGCGAAATCCTTGGTGCAGCGCACAGGTCGAAAGGTAATGCAGTGATGAAGACATCACACCTGTCTGTTGTTGCATCAAAAACAGTTCATCTTTATGTGTTTGTTCTCAGCAGCCCGACACTAAGCCCCGAACAAAAGCAGTCATGGGAACGTAGCACAATCAACCAGTGTGCTCTCAGTCATTTGATACGACTCCTCAGCAGTCTGTACTGTTGTAATAAATACTGATAGATAATCTACTTGTTGGCGTGCTTGAAGAAACTCATCACCTCATGAGCACAATACAGCCTTTGTGTGAGCTGTCACTCTCCTGAAAAAAATGATACAGCTGCAAAGTTTGTTTTTTTCTTTGTTTTAGCTCTGTTGCCTCTTTCCCCCCATTCCAAGTGTCCTAACGGTCCTTTGTCCAGTTAGGTGCTGACTGTAGATGCCCGTAACCATGGCAACAGCCCTCACAGCCCGGTGCTGACCTATGAAGCGATGACGGATGATTTGAAACACCTCCTCACCCAGCTGCGCATCGAGAAGTGCGTCCTCATCGGCCACAGCATGGGAGGAAAGACAGCCATGTCGACTGCCCTGACCCAGGTAGAGAAATGTCACCACAGCACAATCGCTGATCTTCCTGAATGTACATTCCTGTCCTCTCTGAACTAAAAGGGATAGTTCAGGTTACTTGATTTGGGGTTGTACAGTACAGAACTTACCAATAGTCATTGTATTTACCTACAGTAGATGGGGGTCAGCAAATAATCTGTGAGTATGTGTCTATTTAAACCAAATGTCGCTCACCCCTGAACCAGACTACTATTGCAAAAACAGCTATTCTGACCTCACAGAAGTAGTAGTTAGATTGTTTGTGTTGTTGTGTGACCTCTGTGTTTTAAAAGGTTAGTTTGGATTCACCAAAGTCACGCAATAACACAAACAAGCTAGCAGATCGAGGCAGCAGTAGACCAGCAACTCCCATGTTCTGCGAGGGAAAACCGACTGATTTTACAAATAAGCTCTGGTTTGTTTGGAGAGGGCAATACTTGGTTTATATAACAGTGGTTGTCTGTCAGAAAAGGCTCCCAGACTACAAGGTAAAGTGGTGAAACTATTGTAAATACAGGGTACACTTAATCTGATATTGACTTTTTAGATGGGCCTTTTTTTAAGTGGCTAAAATACCTTTTGTTGCTGACCCTGTCCTTCTGCTTCTCCAAACTGAGGCATGTCAACCGCCAGCTACTGTAGGCAATACACAAACTATGAACCAGTACCTCATATAACCCCCCTTCAAAAAAATCCTAACTACCCTTTTAATATTCCTCCTCTGGTCTTCATGCCACACTTAGATGTTCGTTTTCCAGTTTGTCTTCAGTTACATCTTTTTCCTGCCTATTTACCCCGGTCTGTCTCTCTCTGTTTTCAGCCTGGTTTAGTGGAGAAGTTAGTGGTTGTGGACATCAGTCCAGCCCAGACAACCACACGCACCAACTTCCGCTATTACATCCAGGCCATGCAGGAGGTGAAGATCTCCAGTGACATCCCACGTTCCACTGCCAGGCGGATGGCTGAGGATCAGCTGCGCAGTTTGGTCAAGGTCAGCACTCGTTTTTGATTTTAGTGTTTGAAATAGGAATATGTTAGCTGTTGTGCAATTAAAGTTATAATATGCAACATTTTCTTTAAGAAACAATGTATAGATTCATAATAATCACTTAAGACTCACTAGAAGATTGTGGTGGTGTATGTTTCTACAGAGACCCTGTGCTCTGTCTGTATATCTCATTATTTTACTGTGCCTGGGATTTCTTTTTTGACATCCTGGGAAAGAGACACAGCAATAAACTTTTTTTCTGGTGCATTTACGAACAGCATGGACAAATCCTACTGATTGTACCTTAACTAAGCAAGGGATGTTAGTGACAGGAGTGCATTTCATCTCGTCAAGTACTGTCCTGTTTGATGTTTCGACTTACAGTAACTGATTTCTTTGGTCACTTGGGGGCAGCAGAAACAAATTGTGAACACGACACTGACATTAGTTTATATGGCGAACTTGTTAGTAACCATGGATTTACACATCCAGGAATGGTATTGTCATTCATTTTGTTGAAGTTGTGCTTCTTTTAGCTCTGTTTATGATCTCTGCCACCCTCTGAGGAAGATATCTGGCTCTTTAGTTGCTAAATGCTCAATGTTGTTCACTAGCTAGTCTGTCCGTCTATCTTTTGGTTCTGAGCAGGTAGTGTGCAGTCAGTTTCTAGAGCTATTTTCTGAAATAGTTTGCCAGCTATGGCTGAAGATTGTGCTGAGCAGGGAGAGTGAACCAAAAAAGTGAAGTTGTGAACCGTATATAACTAAAACAACGAGCTGGCAGACGTGAAACAGTCCAAAGTAAACATTTGTTTTTAAATCAGTTTGGTCCAACATTGTCCTCTGCTTCAGGAGCGCTCAGTGCGTCAGTTTCTGCTGACTAACCTGGTGGAGCAGAACGGACACTACGCCTGGAGGGTCAACTTGGAGGCCATCTCAGCACACCTTGAGAGCATCATGAGCTTCCCCAACTTTAACACCGTCTATGAGGGACCTACACTCTTCTTGGGTGGAGCCAGTTCTGCTTATATCAGGTACAACACACTGCAGACACAGGATGTTACTTTTGTACACATATACATATCTATAGTATATATATGCTATAAATAGCAAAAAGTAAAGATTACAATAAATGTACCATTTAATGTGTGAATGCACCAGCTGTGTTTCACATGGATTTAACTTTTTTTCTGTTGCTGTTGATCTTCCTTCCATCTCTTTTACCCTCCTCGTACCACCTCATTTTACCTGACATTCTCACTCCTCTCTCACTGTGTCTTCACTTCAGCTCTGAAGATTATCCAGAAATCCAGAGGCTGTTCCCCACGGCTGACATCCAGTACATCCCAGACGCAAGCCACTGGATCCACGCAGATAAACCCTTAGACTTCATCAGCTCCATCATTTCCTTCCTCCAGTCCTAGCTGCCTCCTGCTCGACGCCTCAGAACTTTTTTTATGCTCGGCGCCTCTGAGTGTCCCCTCACGGAGAGCGAAGGTTAGAATTCAGCAGCTTCAGCGAGAGCAGGCAGTCATTAATGATGCTAATAGATGCCAACACTGGACCAAACTCACCCTTTTACAGCAGTCAGGTCTTCTTTACTTCAGACAAACATAGTGTAGTGTAGTGTAGGCTCTTTTGTTTAGTCTCTCCACCAGACAGGTAGTGTTGCTAGATTGGCTGGTTTCTAGATGTGTTTTATTGATTTTTAAGTAGAAAATAGCAACAAAATATCTCCAGTGTAACATAGCAGGGCTGTTTTGGAGGTGATGTACTAATCCAAAGAAAATCTCATTTGCACAGTGCTTTCTTTATGTTGACACATTTCAGCCAGTATAATAGAGAAGTGGCCATAGGCCAAGTACAATCTGTGACTGCTAAAGAGGACCAGCAGTATGATATTTAAATATGAAAGTAGTGACAGCACTGGAATGAAACAGATTCTGTATATGTCAGAAGCTCCTCTTGGAGAGAAGCGAAGAATGTGCAAAGCACGAGGGAGTTTGGTGTCATGAGTCAGGGGGGTGGAGCTCTGCAGAGAGGCTGTAATTCAGACTTTATGTGTACAGATTAGATTATTTTAATGTTAATAATAGTGATATATTTAATATTTTGGTTTTTATTTCTCATGTCCTCTCCCCTGTGTTCCTGCTGTATGTCAGAGATGAGGATTTATTTACAGGTCAGTTACTCGCACAACTTGAGGTCAGCAAGAGCGCTGGTTATATTTTTATGCCAACATAATCCTCTATGAAAACCAAGCTGAAAATGCAGTATTTACAATCCGTTTCCTGAATATCTCAGGTTACAACTGGATATGCTAATTATGATACTCTTCTTCTGCTACTCTTGTGTCTGTCTGGCTACAATAAGCCGTGGTAATGTTGTTGTGTCTTTGTATTTGGTCGGTCCAATCAGTGTTTTGATGAAACATGTTTTACCAATTTATTATCCGTATCTCACTTATCTTTACAACTTAAGGCGCAAGGCTATATGGGTATCTGACAAATATATGCTGCAAAAATGTATGTTGTTATCTAATCATCGTAATATATTGTGTTTATATCATTTCCGTTCTTATGGGTTTGAACAGTACGGTCCACAGTAGTGAAACTGCCATCTGTATGAATAAGCAGGGTGTTGTTGTAAATTTGTATGTGCCTCTTTTGTCGAGAGCTCCTTTTCCATTTCTGTAAAACCGAATTAAAAAAAAAAAAGAAGAAACTTTTATCCTACAATAATAAGTAGCAGACTTTAGATTGGCAGCTGGGTTGCCAGTTCTGTGTGAATTTTCTCACAAGGAAGCTTAACATAACAGATGAGGAGGGTGTATCCCTTCATGGCGCTACATAGATGTTTACTATAATCAGTGTTTTATGTTCATTTGATGTGAATACAGAAGTCTGAAAGGCTTTAAATGACCAGAACTACATTGAATGAAGCTATTTTATTCTTTTTGAAATGATCCAGTTAGCAGAGAAGCAGCCCCTCGTCCTCCTCAACCACAGGGCAGATTTGTCTTGTCACACAATATGTATAGATTGTCGGGGGTGTGGGCGGTTCGGGCATCGCTGACATTTGAACGCAGGCCTGGCTTCAGCTTCTGTAGTGACACAGTGGATCAAGAACAAGCTAAAGGGTATCTATGGAGTCATAGGAGTGCAGTAAAAAAAAGAATAAATCTGTAAAAGAATAAGACAGTAAATGTGGGAATAAACAAGTAAATAAAAATAAAAAATTATGTAAATATAAAGTGAAGTAAATGAATGTGGAAATATAAAGACAAATAACAAAACATAAAAGAATATTCAAGCATTTGCATTTATTTTCACTCTTACTTGTCCTTATATTTCTTTATTAATTTATATATTTTGTTTTTATTTCTTTTTATCTCTTTATCAAAAATAAAGGGATAAAAATAAAAAATGACATTAAAAATATAGGAATAGAGGGTCATGTATATGCAAAAATATTTTTTACACATTTATTTGTTCATTTATTTCTGCATATATTCATTTATATATGTATGTGCGTGTATATATATACATATTTCAAAGTTTATTTTTATATAATGTTATTTATTTTCTTGATCTCTTTAATGTTCCCTTTTTCCCCCAAAAGCAATAGGGAAAAGAATAAGAAATTATACAGGGATAAATAAATAAATAAATAAATTACATTATATTAAAAATATGCAGATATAAATGTGAAAATAAATGAAACTGCTTATAATTATTCTTTTACATTATGTCATTTGTCTTAATATTTTCACATTTATTATTCCTCTTTATATTTCCACGTTTACATTCTTATTCTTTAACAGATTTTTATTTTTTATGGCACTTTTATGACTCCACAGAAGGGGAGCTCGGTGTCAACAATATAAAAAAGTGAATTTATTCAGTCACATTGATAAAGCTGTTTGAAGACTGTAGTCATCTGTTCAGGATTGTATATTGTTTCACTATGAGCATGCATTTCTCTTGTCATCGGGTGTAAATTTGCTGTGCTATATATGTCTCAGTTTGTTGAACATGTTGCCACCAACATGGTGGTACGCATTATAGGTTATGCCATATATAAATTTTAAATGTGTGCAAGATGCATATAGGAGTGGATTATATATTACTGAAAATGTACAAACTAACATTATACAATAAAATGGCAAAATTCTGCAACAAAGTTAATTCTTTTTTTCTTTTGAATCTTAAATTGGAGATGTTCCTGATAGCGAGTTCTGATCTGATACAAATATGTTTATATATTTTTCAGCAGCATACTACCAGCTCTGTATGGATGTGATGATTGCTATCATTGCTGTGAAGCCTGGCTCATGTTAAATCCTCATGTTAAATCCATTAACATTGTTAATGTTTTACATAACATGCAGAGAACAAGATGCTGCTGTGTAAGGTTAATAAATTACATGTTATCAGAGACTCACGTACTCGCTGACACCGATGCGAGCATTTTAGGCTGTACTTGCATTTTCCAGTACTGGTACTAGTATAGGAATAATCCCGTCTTAAATGGAACAAGCAAAAATGCAGTCAGTGAAGGGTTTAAAGTGATGTAATGACAGTCTCACAAAGTAAACTGAAGTATGACTCAAAAAGAGATTTGAAGTAGCTTTTGCATAAGAATTTCATTTATTTACAACATAAAAACTCAGTGTAAGGCTTTACAGTATTAACAGAAGGGAATGGCTCATTCATAATCAGTTATATTTCATATATACAGTAAATAATTCAAAGATCCAAAACATGTTTTCCCAAGAATACATTAAAGATACCCTCCAGACATATTTTTCCTCTTGTACCACCTGTAGTGGTATTTTATCTATTTAGACTGTTTTGGTGTGAGTGCAGAGTTACGTAGATATCAGCTGTAGAGATGTCTGCCTTCTTTCCAATATAATGGAACTAGATGGCACTCGGCTTGTAGTGCTCTAAGTGTCAAAAAATACATTTAAAAAACTCAACAGCAATGTCTCTTTACAAAAATCATGACAACTTTCTTTTTGAAGAAAAATCTACTTGAACTATTTTCTGTCTACAATAAAGAAAATAGTTCCTGCATGAAACTGCTCACAAGGTCTGTGGATTATCTTCAGTAACTGGGTCATGATTTCTAGAAAGAGACATTGCTGTTGAGTTTTTCCAAATGTTTTTTTTTTTGTCGCTTTGATCACCACAAGCCATCTAATGTGCCATCTAATTAAATTACACTTGAGACATCTCTACAGCCAATATCTCCAAAGCTCAGCAACTCACACCAAAATGATCTAGATGGATAAACAGCACTACAGGCCAAAGGGAAAAATGTGAACTGATTCTTTAAGACATAAAAAATCCAAGTGGCTAGGAATAATAATTAGTTTTCATTTGGTTTTTCCACAAAAAAGTTTAGTTACATCATTAAAAATTCCTAAAATTTCCCCCTGTATGAAAAATCCAGATTCTGTGAATATATAAATATTTGTCATTTTAAAAGCGTAACTGCTAGTCCATTCTTTGTGTATATACACTGAAGTTACAGGTAATATGTAAATTACATATTGAACCATAATTGGCTCAAAACTTGTGATATCACAAAAGTTGAATGTAAAAACAGCCCTCTAGTGTCCATCTCTACACAAACATTCTGTACAGCAAAGCTCAAAAATCCAAGTGACAATAAACAAAACACATTTTTGACTGGAGGGGACTTAAAGTAGTTGTGCATCAGAATTAAAGTACTCAAAGTGCAAAGTCATTGCTCTTTCAATCGAGCGATACAACTTGGAAGCCGTCGTCTCTCATGGCCCACTGTGAATCCTGCCCCGCTGCATCCTGATCACCTTGACGATTGATCTTGCCCCTCTTCAGCTTGTCCTTCCAGCGTAGGGTGCCGGAAGAAGGAGGCATGCTGGGAGCCGGAGCAGCAGAACCTGAAGATCTGGACATGGAGATTTGGTTTGAGTTGGTTGTGGGAGGGGCAGGTGTTGACAAAGAGATGTTGGGCGGCCGCTGAATGGGTGGCTTGTTGTGTCTCCTCAGGAGGCCCAGGCGGGAGGTCTTCTTCTGGGCCTGCTCTGCCTGCTGCTGACTCTGCAGCTGCTGATGGAGGATCAGCTGAAGGTCCTCCTGGGAAAAGGAGAACAAACAAACAAATACTTGGTCATAAGCCAGATTTTAAATCCATGAAAATGTGATCTCTGAGAGATCCAAGTTCACACCTGGTACTAACATGCGTTTTGGATGATCTGATCACAAGTAGACAGCTCTAAGTACGTCATTTCACACCTGCCATTACAATGCATCTACATCTCAAGTACCCTCTTGTGTATCTCACTCCTCCACTCACTCTATGCAAAGAAACACTAGGGCTGTTTTGTCAGTTGAATGTCCATTAGGCCTACAGTCCATTTGGCTGATTATTTTTTCCTTTTTTTTTTTTTAGTTCAGCACCACACTAAACCCTTCTATCAGCCCTCAATGAGCCTCATGTTTAATCAGCGCTGTTAGCAGCCCAGCAAGAAAGATGCTCCATGGTGCACTGAAATTTTATACCTAATCAGGACGGAATCAGCACAATTTAAATTCTTTTGACTGTGTGGAAATCTGATGTATTCACATCACAGATAATGAAAAAAGGCATGACATGACAGTCAGAGAGAGAGAGAGAGAGTAAAAGTATCTCTAATCATAATGAAATTCAACTTGACATTTTTTTAACACTTCAGTACAAGGGTGCAGGTTGTCTTTGATATTATTTTATGAGAAGATTCTTTCTCAGATCACTAGACAGACTCTAGGATAAACTTTCCCCACCTGTAGTAAGTCAGAAAAAAATACTTACGATGACACTCATATCCTGAGAAGGTTTTGACCCATGTAATGTAATGGTGATACTAACATTTTGGTAATTTAGCTCCAAGCAGACAAAACTTTATGCTAATGTGTAATATTTTAATATCTGAATACTTTTTGTCAATCAAAAAAAATGACTGATTAAAAAACAGAGATTCAAGATCTGTATGAAGTCCAGCATCACCTTGTTGGAATTTATTTTGCGATAATGGTCTGCTCGCTGTACATTATCCTGCTTATTACACAGCTACTTAACAAAAAATAATCAATAATTTGACACAAAATACTGATTTAAAAACTATTTTTATTGATTTATTTTTTTTTAAATCAAACTAAATAATCATTTTTAAATTTAAAATGATTTTATTACTTCCACTGAGTCCTCTAGAGGCTATGATCAGAACTGCGTCCATAGTGTCGGTTCTGAAACAGACCATACAACACTGTAATTGATTAATCAGAAAACTTCACTTTTTACAGTAATTAAGTAATTACAGTACAGTAATTATGAGTGAACAACTGAAGCAGATGCTGCTGTTCTCACCAGTGAACTGCAGTGTAGTTTCAGTTTAACACTGTAGGGAGTCAGGCGTTCACCAGATTAACACACTGAGGCCAAAACACTGTGGCAGGATAGCAGCTGACAGCTGATTCTGCATGAGCTGAACATAATGTGTGAGAATTTTAATTGCATGTTTTATGGCTGAACACATTCTGTACTCTGAAATTACACGTGTGTACATGTCACTAATTATGTGGGTTTTTCTGTGTGGGTGTGTTTACTCTGTGTCCTACTTCTTCTACTCACATATTCAATTTCTCCCACTGTCTCTATTTTGCTCAATACGACAATTAGCTATTTACTGTTCAGAGATCACACCCTTCCCCTTTTCACTCAATTCACATTTGTTTTGTCTTTGTTAATCATTAAACTCAACTCAGGTTTACCTTCCAGGCCTCGAGCTCCAGCGACAGCTCCAGACGTTTCTGTGCAGCCTCCAGAAGCTGATTGTTCAGCAACATCAACTCTGTTTTGCTCCGCAGCAGCTCGGCCTCCATCGCCTTCTTCCTGCACCGCGGAAACAGAAACAATGACACATCCCTCAAAATAAATCTACGTCTTTCAGCTTCCCTTTTTCCCCACCTTAAATCTTGATTAATTTGTCATTCAGAGGGGAGGTGAGCGTGACTGTGTGCGTCATGTGTGTGTGCTCACTTCTCTATGGCCTCATCTCTGTCACACAGCGCCTGCTGGAGAATAGCATTGTCCTCTGCTCCTTTTCCAGATGTGAACTGTTGAATGAACAAGCAGGAGAGGCAGGTTAGGTTTTGTCACAGCTCTTGTTATTATCAACCTTTAACCACACTGACTTAGTTATATGCCTTTCTGTCTTTTAAAACTTGGGCTGGCAGTATATTTTTGGCATCATTTAACCTTTAAAAATAACCTTTAAAGGAACAACATGAGGCAATCCAAAAATGAGTACTGCAGTCCAAATACTGAGTTAGGGCAATAGACGGTATATTAAAAAAGTTGAAATTCCACTTAATATCCTATGGTAAGGTGATCAGCTGTTTATAACTGTCCATTTGTGATGTAAAGCTATGCCCATTGTCCCAAAAACAAAAGCCCACTGCCCTAAAAATACACCTTCTGGAGCTGGAGTTCAGTGACTGCCTGCCTCATTGCCTGCCAGACTCCATTAACATGTTGCTCAATCTAACAGTTATAAACATCTATTTCTTCTAAAAGATTATTAATGATTTCTTACAACTCATATACAGACACTAACTCATTCAGTGAACATTCTGCATTAATTTGAACTCTAATTGACCCTAAGTCCCACCCCTTTTTGCTCTGTTCCCCAATAGCAGTTGAGCAAACCTGGTACCTTGATCAACTCTCCTTTTTCTGTAAAAGCAACATATATAGTCACACTTTAAGTTAGCTAATGTAAGCAAAATGGTAGCTAATGATTGATGTAGATTAACTAGCATTTTGCTAACATTAGCTAACTTAAGATGTAAATCTAAGTCCCCCAGCAACATATTTTAATCATCTTTTAAATCTTTTTTTTTTCCACTATAGATAGACAAACCCAGCATACAGTATAGCTAGTACTACAGGTACCAGCTTGCTCAGCTATCATTGGAGCACAGAATGAAGAGAGGCGGGACTTAGGAAGGGTCAATTAAGGGTCAATTAAAGTGAAACTGGCAAACAATAACAAGTTCAAGCCCAGAAAAGAAATTTCAAAGGAGGATACCACAGTTGTAGCGTTGTTGCCAGAGAAGTGACTGTTTCAATTTAGCATGTTTCCTTAATCTGTTATGACATATCACGGTCATTTTATAATTTCTTACAGTAAATATATTACAGATTTCTCCTTAAAGCATAGTGTAATTCAAGCAGATCTGAGAGAAAACTGAACTCTGTTTCAGGGTTTAGAAAATCTAGCCTGTGAAAGAGACTTAAAATCACAGTAGTTAGTTAATAGATAGTTGACAGACTGTTGATTTTTGAGCCTTATTCCCAAAACTTAAGCATGTGACAACCTGGGAATGAGACTCAAACAAACTATCTTTCTTGAGAAGTGCTTACTCACCTTTAATAGGATTTTGGTCTAATCACACCCACAGTCACACACGCCTTGTGACTCTAACATACTGAAAATACCAGAAAGCCTCGGATCACTGATAGTGTCACTTGTATACTTGTCAGGCCACATAGCTGAGCTTCACCACCTCATGGTCTGCCAGGGGAACAATGATTCATCAGGAGGGCATGGGTGTCTCTGAGCGTCAGGGCTTATTTTAAGACCTCTACTATTCAACTGGCTGGTTAACACTATAAATATTTAGCTGCATTGCCAAAAAATAAATAAATGAGTCTTTTGTCATTTGTAGGTAGATTGTTGGTAAAAACCTACAACATGTCTCAAGTTAAAGGTAAAGTTCAGCCCCAAATCAAAAGTACATATTTTTCCCCTTATCTGTAGTGCTATTTATCTCTCTAGATATCTGCCAAGTTTTAGAGATATCGCCCATAGATGCTGTGGAGATGTCTGCCTTCTCTCAAGTATAATGGAACTAGTTGACACTCAGCTTGTGGTGCTCAAAGCACCAAAAATTCATTTGAAAACTCAACACCAGTGTCTCTTTTCAGGAATCATGACCTGGTTACTAAAGATCTGCAAACCTTGCTGTGAGCAGTTTCATTTAGGAACTATTTTCTTTCATCCACCATCCATATGACTATGCAGAAGGAAGTATGCATCTACTCATGGACAAGAGGCTCAAGCATGTGACAGCGCAAGATGCAAACTAGGGCTGTCACAACATCAGATTTAACTACACAATTATTATCTGTAGAAAGTTATAGAGGTTGAGAGTCTGTAACCATAATTGTACAAAAGCATTAAAAAATGATATATAATGGATTGTGAAAAGAAAAGAAAAGAAAAGAAAAGCTGACCAGATAAACTGATAGACAAAAGATATGGATTATTTACACAGTATTATATGTGTATATATGTAACATGATATCAATATTTCATTTTTAAAATATCACAGGTATCGTCAATATAAGCATATCACAACACCCCGAATGTATAAATTAATGGCCTCCTTGGCTGTGCTGTAACGTTAGCACCACTGAGCTGGCTCACGTGGTGATACGGTAGTTTGGCCGAGAGAAAATAGTTCCAACATGAAACTGCTCCCAACAAGGTTTGTGGATTGTCTTGAGCAACAAGATCATGATTTCTACAATGAGACATTGTTGTTGAGCTCCTCAAATGTATTTCTTGGCACTTTGAGCACCACAAGCTGAGTACCCTTTACTTTAATTATATCCAAGAGAGTGCAGACGTCTCTATGGCCCAGATCTCCAAAACTCTGCATTTCTGCATGGGTAAATTGCAAAACAGATAAGAGGAAATTGGGGGTAAACACTTTACTGTAGTCAGATTTTGAAACCTCTCATTTCTACATGTGCACAATTAGCCAACGTGATTACCTGTCCACCTTTCCTTTATATCCACTAGTATGTGCAAAGTGCATTCTTCCAGGTAACATGCCCACTAAAATAAACTCACACTGAGATTGCAGGAACATGATAAGGGTGAGGAGCTTTATTTGTGTGAATGCAGGTGTTGCCTTTACCTGTTCGGTGTGGCTCATTGCCAGTTTACGGGCCACATTCTGCAGATGGGCCAGGGCAGCATCCAGCTGGTTTTCCCCCTGAGATGGTTCGGGTAGGTTGGACCCCGGCTCTGTCAGTGGGTGCAGCAGCCGCAGGACGGACAGAACCTCCACAGTGACCTGAGGACAGAAATGAAAAGAAATAAATCATAATGATCCTGCAGGGTTGTGCAAAAGTGTGACACACTGTGTCCTGGTGCTGCTGTGTGTGACCTTTACCCTCTCTCTGTGTTGGCTCCATCCCAGTCCTTCTCTGCTCTCCTGCAGTTTGTCCACCTGGGCTTTGAGCTTGATGCTTCGTCTCCGAGACAGCTCCACTTCTCTGCGCACTTCTTTAAGCTGCAAACAATAATGTCCTATCAGTACATTTTAACAATGCAGGTAATCACGTTTTGCTGTGTAGATAATAATGGGCCTGCACATAGAAAGTACTGGCTCATGGCATTTTTACACAGTGTAAACAGAAACTGCTGATCTAGATTCCTGGGTGAAACTGTCGACAAGAGATCCAGTCGTACCGGCTGAGGTGTCACCAACACTGCAAATACGCATAAATGAACTTATTCACAGAAGCACACTCAAAGACACGAGGTGATAGCTTGAGTAATGAAAGCTATTAACATAAAGTATGAGGACAAAAACATTTTCCGCCAACACGGTTTCCATCTTCACACTCATAACCACAAATCAAACCCTTCACTGAGAAAGGTGAGGTTTTCTTATCAGGGTTTCTGCGAGTTTCAACAAGTTACATAATAACATTTGTAGTTTGCATTTGACTACGACAAATTATTATTTTCATTACTGATACATTTGTTGATTATTTTCTCCAATTCTTTGATGGGTTGTTTGGTCAGAAAATGGTGAAAAATGTTTA